>JARK01000314.1:34986-52863 GCA_000688135.1 Ancylostoma ceylanicum
GTCGGCTTTGATCAATCCCGTCACGAGGGATGCGCCACGCATTCGACTTCATCTGAACATCGTAGAGGCGTTGAATGCGTATGTGCCCTAAACAGTGACTTGCGGGGGGCATTCGATGAACCAAGTCAGTGTTTCATCCTCCCAGACTTCTCTGGTACCAACTGACCTACCCCGGAGGGATGGATGGCCACGGGCACGATAGAACCATCGAGCATGCTTCTTACCACTGCACCACATGCATCCTTCATCGGCAATTTGAACAGCTGGAAGAGTGTCACTTGTCGATTGTTCGAATATTTGAAAGAAAATTCAATTGACTTTGCGCAGTATCAAGGGATCACGGTCACAGTTTCTTTCTCCCTAGTTGCCACGTGGGATCGAATCGTGATCGCTTTCAAGGTCTTGAGGTCCTCCGTAGGTAACACTTATCACAACGATATCGCCTCATAAGAACTGGTGTATGAGCAAATTAACCGATGTTCCTATTGCACAGAAATTGTCTCGAGCAAAATTTGTTGCTTTGTTCGATTTGCCTTTTGAGCACAATGTTTTTGGATTGTTATTCTTAGCAGCCCTTTCGTTTTTAAGGCACTATGTGTGTTTAAGCAACTGCCTGTTGTTATTTTCACCGATACTGCCCCCTTTCATATCTCACCTTCAATTCCAGTACTGCACACGGGAAGAATGTCCAGAATCCTCATCTGAGAAAAGCGCTCAGACAGCTCCCGAAGGACAGTTGAAGGAGAATACCGTAGAGAAGTTGACGCATGGAGAGCAACTCGTAGGGACATCATTTGACCCAAAGGTGCTGGAAATGACGTCAGGTGGCTGCGGTAGGTCCATCCTTTCTGTTTGGTTTTGTCAAACGAAACATATTGTATGATCCCAAGTTCGACTCTTGTTGAGTCTTGGGATTATAAAATGTGTAGGAACAGTAATAGTTAGAGAATGTGTCAGCAATATATCAAGATTGGTGTATTGTTGTTAGGTGTTATTGTTTTGCAGGTCTGATTGGCGATTTTCTGAAGTCGCTAGTCGGCGGAGTTCGGTCGGCTGCCTTCTTGAGCGGTGTTGATGACGCTGGTAATTCAATTTTCCAGTTCTTCACCTGGTTTTTCTCTTTCACTTTCGCTTTTAGGGGTTGGTCTGTTCCTGAATTTCTTATTTCTCCTGGTGGTTGTTGTCATCCACTTCACATCATACTTCATGTCGGATCTTAGCGACGCGGCTGCCTTCGATGGGATGTCAGTTTTTTTTCTCCTCAATTATTCTTTCTCGAAGCCATCTTTGCAAGACTTCCTGCTGGACTAAGTGGCGCAGTGTTCGCTTGTCGGCCTACTATGTGAGCCAGGTCTTCTCTTCTCTCCAATCTTGCCTATGAAGTTATGAATACTCATGACGACCAGTAACTAATTTCACAATTTCCAAAGACAGTCTAAAGACTTTTCCCGTAAGATTCGAGAGGAGTGACCTCCACGTTCGTGCTGGTCATAGATGAGAACTCAAGATTATGTTGAAACCTTGGAGATGAAAATTTTCGTGGGAGCTGCCTCAAGCCGGGTTATTGAGCCTTCAATTGGCAAAAATGATTTGGAATGTACAGTCGATTCGATTCGAGAGTGCGGATGCCATATCAGCGGCTCCGTCGCCAATAAGTCGCTCCGCGTCGTCGGCCCAACAACTGATCTTCGATGAGTCCGTCGTCTTTAGTGGGTTTAATCGCATGCTTCCTCTCATAGTTGTTCTAAGAACTAAGAAAGAACGGTGCAACAGGAACAAGAGGAAATACGCAGCAAAACTCGCTGAAGACGCCGGAAAGATCAACGGTCAGCTTTTGTACCGATCGCCTTGCGTACCACAATGCCAGCCCCGCCGCTGCTACGGCATGCGCACTCTCAAAATAAGTGGACCAAGTCTCGTGCCTGATCTGTTGAGCAAGATGTGACTCCTAATTTTTTGGTAAGCGTTCTTTCTTTATTGTTCCATTTTAGGGTTGCACATGATTTGGCTACAAAGTGCAAACTGTTGGAGGAGCAGAGTAAAGTGCGGGAAATCGAACTGAACAGGTTCGTTCATTTAATTCTCGTTTGATTTAAGAACATTGTCATGCATCATGCGCGTTAGTAGAGTTTGTAGAATTGTAGTTGAAAAGAGTAACCGCAAAAATTCCCATTTGCTATCGGCATAGCATCGGGTTCCTAATGGTGAAAGGAAACTTTTGATCCACACTTTTGATTCATATCCACAGGTTTGACAAAGAATTTCTAGGATTTTCGAGAAAGGCTAGTGTTACTTTCTTGAAACACCACAACTAAAATCTGATATAAGTAATCTTGGTTGTGCGACGCTCTATCAACACTTATATTGTCAGAGTCCACATAAGGAGCGATATTGTCATACCGCATGAGATTGGGGTTATCCATGGAAGCTCATCAAATTATCGCAATCATGCGGTTATGATTAGGCGGCTAATATACCTGTCAGAACATGGTGCTTTGTGACTGTGAGCTAGGTAAAAAAGAGGTAGATGTTTTAAAAAAAGTTGTCCTAAGCTTATAAAAATGGTACTAGAGTCACTTGTGATGTTGATCACAGTTGCACTGCAGGAGAACTTCCACGACCTGCGGAAAAGCCGGTATTGAAAAGTTTGGGAGATGTGCTATAATAATTATGAAACGTACTGTACCCTAGTCATATGAAGATCGATACGAAAATTATTTGTAGGCTTGCTACCATATCTGGTCGTTTCCAAGGTGAAGCGGAGGGAGTAGCTGAGCTGCAGAAAGATCTACAAGCGAAGGACATGGAGATTCAGACCCTTCTTAGAGCGTAAGTTTATGAATAAGATGTATCACCTCCGATTGTTATCTGTTTCACAACTCTACTCAGTGGTTACTCAGTGGCTTGAAGCTTTGAAAAAACACAGAAAAATATCACTAATTCTTATAGTGACGGTGCCTCATATGCCCTGTCAGATCCAGCGACACACTAGCACCTACATATTTCCTCTCTGATTAGATGGATATTCTAAGCTGGATGTGGATTGCGACGTGTGCCTCGGAGATGTTGAACTCATAATGTCGAAACCACGCTATCTTTCACTGGCTAACATGACTTCAGGGGCTTCCTTTCTGTTGCTCAGCATAGATACTGAGTTGAAAGTTGATCAAAATTACAGCTGCACTCTCGTCAGTTTTTCTAATTTTGCAAAAAAAAATCGTGTTTTCCTATGGGGAAGGAGAAGTAAGAGAATACTCTATGTAACAGGAAATGCGTTCCCAACACTGTCTGACACTGTTTTGTGCTCACCGCTGAAATCTACTAAATCATCAGTGTTTTCATGACAATGCTGCGCCTCTTTTCCCGGAAGGCAACCTGGGCGAGAATAACCAAAAGCAAGCTTCGTTCATTACCCCGCTTTGTTCAAATTTTTGTCGAGTGTCTCGGCACCGGGTATGGTCCAACAGCTTCGGGACTTTCTAGAAATCTTGTGGTTTATTTCTACTCTTCTCCGCCGAGGTTTCAGTTTGTTTTTTCTCTGGTTCACATGTAAGTAGAATCGACTTGTTCGAAAAATTCATCAATGGGGCGTTTTTAAGATATTTTAACACATTCAGCTATACACCCATGATAAATGGGTTGCAGACAACTTCACTAAAATTAGAGAGCTTCACGGTCTTCAAGATTATCAGGGGACTGCGCTTAACTTTTGTTATTCCACTTTTTTTTTTAGCAATGATAGCTTCAAGTCGGAGGTGGAAAGGACGTCACGTTCATTGGAATCGGTGCAGGCCGAGCTCGAGTCAGAGCGGAAACAGAAGCTTGAAACCGAGAAACGTGCAGCAGATTACAAGCGTCTTCTAGAGGATTCCGAACGAGCTCACTCACACGCGACCCTGGAACTGCTATCTAAAAGCGAAGCGTTGGAGCGAATCGAGAAGAATCTCAACGGTATATGGCTTCTGTCTAGATTTTTTTCTCTTTGTCTCTTATATTCGTTTTTCTTTCAGACGAAAAACGCGTCCGCGAACAAACTGCCTCTGAACTTCATAAAGCATCGGAGAGTCTAAGGAAACTTCAGAGCGAGCTCAATGTTAGTTTTCTTCTATGTTTGTAGCAAATAGAGAATCGCCTTCTGAAATTTCTATTATCTGCTCGCATTTTCTATTGATAGCGGATTTAGGCCACTAGTAATGAGGTGGAAAAGCTAAAGCTAGAGAAGAACAACCTTGAACTGGAGAATACCACACTTTCCTCGATGATTGAAGAAATTGAGAAGACTAGGAAAGAAGGCAGTGCTGGAGGTTCGTTTTATTGCAATATTGCCATTGAATGAAATGGTTCCACACAGGTGTAAACATCATCTTGGGCCACTAGTTAAATTCATGGTCCAAGTACTAGTCTTCAATTTTCTGGAACCATCTTCAGAGTCAGGTGGTTCGGGAGGATGGTCCGATTTTGGGGACGACATTGTTGGAGAAGTGGATGACGAGAAAGAGAGAACGCCCGCGTCTTCTACTGTAACCATCCCTGTTGCTGTGGTCGGTTCTGACGTGCGTGAGGCGGCGAAGCTGCGCGCACAACTGAAGAAATACGAGCAGGAACTGGAAACAATTCGGTGAGTGCAGCTAACACTCTTCTTAATATTTTCCATCTTTTCGTAAGAGTTTTAGCGTAGAAAGTTCAAGTTCTCAGCAGCGAAGTTGAGGCGAATAGAGCTGGATTTTGGCGCCTAGTTATAAAATAGCAACTATATTCAGGAGCATTCTGGTTGACTTCAATTCTCAGGGGTTTTGCATGAGGCGTTATCTTATGGGTACCAGTTAGGGATTTATACCATGGAATGTTCTTGTTAGGTGACCAGCAAGAAGCGCAGCCAAAACTGTCGCAGACTCTCTTGTACCCTGTCGATGGTTGCGATGAAATCATCTTAAAAAGTTGAAGTACTGAAACAGCAACAATAATTGTACTAAACGTGCCCTGGTAGTTACCAACCCTCAGGATTCCCTTCCTTTTGTAATTGTGCCACTGAGTTTGTCACAGTGTAAGATGTTCATTTTACATAATTACTCTACTCTCTAGAATTGCTCTCGAACATGAGAAAGAAGAGCGAAGCCGTGTCGAGTCGAAATTGTCGTCCCTTCAAGATGAGGTGGAGAAGAAGAGGAAGGAGGTTAGTTAAGTTGTTGTAGTTTGCACAATTGCGCTCATCAATTTTTCATAATGTTTAGGTCGAAGATCGCGAACGAGATCGAAGTCGTGCTGACGAACGCTGTAACGAACTGTTAGCAATTATGAAAGAAAACAACACGAAGATAAGGGAGACCGAATCGGTATCGTTTTTTAAGGGATAGAGCTTCCAATCTTCTTGGTTTAGTGAATACATCTTACATAATTAGAAGGTTTGAAACCGAATGTGACATTGCGCAAACTAACAATTAATGTGTTTCACACGCTGCTGCCATACTCCCCGAACTCCGTACTGGTTCCGGTCTGTGGCCGCGGTAATCTTGGTTTTGGCACACATGTATCGATTTTTGCGGTGCATTTCTGGCGCTGTCGCCGCGGCCATAGCGACGGTAACCGCTATACTCACTGATGAGTATGGTAATGGCCCCACTAGGATGTTATGGCGAGGACACAATGAAGCGGCGCGTCAGCTTATCTCCCACTTCCACAGCTCTACGGCGTTAACCCTCGTCCAGTAATGGACTCAGTCTTTATTCGATTTTGAAAAATGAAGCTCAGAAACCCGCCGCAGATCTTCGGCATTGATAAACAGTTCCGGTGCATCTCCATGGTAGCTTATGAGAGTGCCAAACAATGTTTATCAAGCGGAAAACAGCTGTCGAATTTTCATTCGATAAACAAGGTCTAAACAAAATCCAAATTCCTTTCTCAACTGTAAGCAAAGAGGAAGTCTTCTAGTATACCCATGTAGAGGGCAGAGTTTTTGACAGTGCCAAAGTCGATCGAAAATGGAGCGACCTCTAGTCAACGAACAGAGGCAAGACAAGGGCAGATTGTTGCAGCTGTAGAGAAAAACACTAAACAGTGCAGACTTATTTTATCAGCAGAAAATGTGCAAGGAATTGAGCTATATAAAGCTATCCTTGGAAAATGTCTGTGCTATCGCCTAACAATTCGAAGTTTCGCACAACATTGGGTCTCCGAAACCTCGGCGCTAGACTAGAAAATTCCGTTGAACACCCGCAAAAAATTGTGGAGTGTTTTGTAATAGTCGAAAACGACACTTTACGGTGTTTTTCGACCGTTTGTGAGTAGCGAATTCACTGCCAGGATTTGAATTCCAAACTTGGAGTAGTGGATCGAGGCAGGTAGATGTCCAAGACCAATGCGATCGAAGACGCAACCTTAAGGTATAACCATCTCTCCCAAGGTTCTGTAGAATAAGGAACACTTCATGTCACCTGGCTGCCTGTAAACCTAAGGGAGTAAGTAGGTACAACGCTGCTTTGCTCCAGCGCGTTCTCCAGCCACTCAAGAAAAAATGACTACGGAAACTCGACCATGTTATTCAAGCTTTTCGACGAAGTATCCATGTTTCCGAGACCTTATTCCTTTTCGGTGGATGCGGATGCATTCTAGCAATTTTGCTTGTTCATGGGTGGGTCCAGGGTCCAGACGTTTTCGGGAAATCAGTAAGAATTCGATAAAAGCTGGAACGTGGTACTTATTCTCGTACGGTGAGCATCTTTACAAAACTGAGTTAGTTTATAAAACTGAGTATAAGTTCAATAGCATGGCGAAAAAGTGCGTCGACCTCAGAGAGATCCATATTTGTTCGCTTCAAAATTTCACTGCAGTTGATGTCCTCTGAGTGATCTAGATCGGAAACTTTTTGATACCCTGTATGATTGTACTGGATTTCCGGTTGGTAATTGCGATAGGGCTTGTGCACTCATTTTGTATCTGCGTTTTGGGTGAATTCTTTTTTTTTTGCAGTTGCGTGATAAACTCCAAGAAAACCTTGCGAAACAACAAGCCGAACTATCGTCTATTTATGAGGAGAAGAGAGTCAAAGACGAGAAGATCCAGGAGGTATAGTACTTCGATGTTTTTCTTGCTTTCACGCCCCTCTTTGTTAATGACGGTAGCCTTTTCAACAGCATTAATTTGTGAAAAATCCATAGACATCGTCTAATAATTGTCATCTTTTATACATCTTATAATTAAGCTGGAAGCGGAGTTGAAACGAGTGCGTAATGAGCATCTCAAGCTGGAAACAAAACGATTCAACGAGGTCCTCGATTTGAAACATCGCCTTGATGCCATGCAAACTAACCACGTAAGTTTAGTAGTAACTCAGCGTGAATTACATCTTTGGATAGTCAGATTTCAGCCATTTACGCAGCCTGTACCACCATACGATCTGTTGAATCAGTCTGCTAGTTCAGCAGAGCGGGACACAATGACTCCTCACACGTTGCTGTGGGAGGAAGCTCCGCGAGCACTGAGTCGAAACTGGTACGTGATTGATGAATTCATGCCGTCGTTCTTATTCTCTTTTACTGTGATAATTTTCATTTGTTTTTGCAGTGCAACATCTCCAGAAGATGATTTTTCGCATGAAACTTCACCATTTACGAAGAAAGGGTCATCACGTGGACGTAGATCTGGTCCTTCTTATGACCATCCTCAGGGTGACAAACGTAGGGAAAAGAAGGTCAGATTTTGCTTGTCCATGTTTGTCAGTTCAGTGATGTTAGTTCTGTTCGGCATTTTGAATTTGAGATGCACATACTACTCTTCTAAGATTCTAATTCCAAGTACTTGACTGTAGCTTTGTTTAGGTAGAGTTTGTCTCAGATTACTAGGGATAGAGTTGTCTTTCAGGCTTAGAAGGAATGCTGGATTGTCTTTCGGGCTTAGAAGGGTTTTGCTTTCGTTGGTTGATTACCTTTTTCCATACTTCGTGCTATGAGTGTATTGTCATTCCGCGAAGAAGAGATTTCTTTGAAGTTCGACATCTCGCGCTAGTTATCTTCTTTGGACCAAGTCGGAGTGATTTGCTTTTCCAATGACATTTTTGTTAGTTGCGTTTCCTTCTAAGAATAGTTTTTTTTAATCACTCAAAAATCTCAACAACATCTTGGGATGACAACACTCTACCCACTTTGACAAAAACGAAAAGTTAGAAGGCTGCAGAAGACAGATTTTCGCCATTTTTAGCGAATTTCAGTGGTAGAGCCGCTCAGGATGTTCAGTTATTTCAAATTACGCTAAAATCTTCGAGTTGGAAATTTATTTGAGTGGACGGTTGGCGGCGGGTAACTTTTGCGAAATTTCACTTACTTTATCATTATGGATAAGCTGCAGTATGACATATTTCTGCAGTGAGCGATGACCAGTTGAACCAATTTGTGACACGAGATTTTCTATAGTAGTTGTAAAAGGGCCACTTTGTTTAGTAGATGTCCTTGAATTTTATTTTAACAACGCAAAAGTTTCGCAAGGATCGGATGAATATATGTTGCTGAATGTGCTGTTCGAGCGAACCTCCTGTTGTAGGAATCTTCTCACCGTCGCGTTCGGTCCCGAAGTCATGGTAGACAGTTGTGGAGCAGTGGAGTTTTGGAGCAGTCACCGCCTTTTACGGAGCGTTCATGTTCAAGTCATGAGTAAGACGATTTTTGACATTTTCTGAAAATTTTGCTTTGTCACTACTATTGGTTTATATTCAGACTTTTTTCTGAAAAAGGGTTCATTGTATTAATTGCCATTACTTGTTAAGATTCGACGGTAACAGTTTAAATCGCCGACATGGCAGAAATAACTATATTTATTACTCGTCTGGTGGATCCAACGGAGGTCGAAGTCCGCCACCCGAAATTCCCCTGCTGAGCGCTGTTCCACCTCCCGGAGTGAAGAAGCCAATGGGAAAACGCGTTGTTGGTACGTTCGGCTTTTCTTTTTGTCGTGTTGACGTTTTGAAAACCTTGGCCGGATGTTTCCGAGTATTACCTGCTACTTCTCATATTTTACATTCCTTCCCATCCAACTCCGTCGGCCACTGGGGTTCATACCAAAAGTTTTGGTAAACACAAATCCTATAAGAGTCAATGATGTTCGCATAGTGTGTTATCCATAGTGACGACATGAGTGATCTCCACTTTGCCGTCCTCACAACGCTGATAGGCTTTATCAATTTATTGTGTATTGGTACTTGCTTTCGTTCTGTGGCGACGTTTTTATACCACGGGTTGAATTTACATCAAATGGCGCGTGTATAATTGATTGATTCAGATTTCTGATAATGTGAGTGGAAGCCCAAGGTTTCATACCCCGTAAATCTATAGATATATTTTACCATAACATGTTTAGAAGAGAAGCTTCGAGCACACTTCGTCATGGATTAGTCTCCTTTGAATACCTCTATGCTTGGATTTTTTAGATGCCGACTTCGAAATTAAATCGTCGTAGCCGTAGCTTTTGCAGTGCCGTTTTTTGGCTGGCTTGCTCCTTGTCGTACAACGGACTTCACATTTTCGTTTGTAATCGTTTGCAGTACCAAAGTAATGTTGGCGTATGTCACTCCTTAACGATAATAGTTATGTCCAGTCGCCTTTTATCTGCGCTAAAACGTGCTTACCTTGCGAAAAAACTGACGAGTTTTTGCTCTCTTGGTTGTTGATTCCTTCTTTGCGCACCAACGTTAATGTTGCTGCTTACTCGACTTGTAATTCCTGATAGGGTTGGTTATGTGATGCTGTTTTTTTTTCCTTTCATAAATAATTATCTGTAGCTCTTTGTTTTGTTGCATTTGCATTAAACAACCTACACTACATCATTTTCTCTTTTGTAAGAATAAACCACAAGGAGATATGGTCTGAATATCGAGCCAGATTGGTTCTTCGAAGACGAGAAGTTTCGGAGAGTCTCGTATTAGGATCACAGGTAATGTAATATGATGTTTATTATCAATTATTTATTTATTTATTTATTTTGTTTATTTATGCACTTGTAGGTGCGCCACAAAAAGATAGAGTATAACCACGCTGATGAGAAACAAATATTACTTCCCCTTAAACCTACTTGTCGTCATTCCGTCAAATTTGCGGGAAACAAGATAGAAATGAGTGAAGAAAAAATATCATTATCGAATGAGCACCAGCACGCAGGAAAAGCTAGCACTGACAAATTATGAATCAAACTTCACAGACCTAAATGTGAATGAAACCGCTTGCAATAGACGATTGACAGTGGGAAGTGCTACTACCCACGCGGTTAGAAATGGGTAGACTAGGAGCAAATTTTCGGTTGTTAGGTATCCGCCGCCCTAACAATTCACCCCTAGGACCAACCTGTTGACTTGACAAATATATGCTTACATTGTATGTCTGGTATGAAGCGAAATGCAAAGCAGTGCAGCTAGCGTTGTATAGGCTCATGTAAAAAATGTGATAAATAGTTTGAGAAAAGATCATAACGATGAATATCCCACGCATTGACCAATGAGGGCACGTAGGTCTGTAAGCATATCCGTTGGAAGTAGCAATACTAAATTAGAATCGGAATGAACGATAAAACATGCTAGCTACAAGAACAGGAACTGATTTTACATAAAAAGATGGGATTTGCACATTACTCCAGGTTTGCGTAAATAAGTAGAGCTAGAATATGAGAAAGTGGTTGTGTATTCTTGAAAGAGAAATTCTTGCTACACGTCATCGATTTTAAGGGTTTTGAGCACATTGACTCGAGACAGACGTTTCCTAAAAATTTTCGAATTTTTTGCAGACGATTTCCTTGGGAAGTTTATTCATCCATCTTGTCGTACGAAAGAAGAATGAACACAATTTCAGCGCAGTGCTTTTGAATTCTAGTATACTGAAAAGAAAACCTACCATCTCGTGGATGACAAGGACGAATAATCCAGAACTTACTAGCCGTTAGTTTCACTTCTTTACGTAACACACGAAAACAAAGAACGTAATCATGGACGACTCTTCTGTATTTTAGAGTTTTGAGACCTAAGGTAGCTAAACGAGATCCATACGTAGGAAACGAGTTTGGGTAGTTTGGATCTGGGAAAGCTCTATAAAACAATATCCTGGTAAATATGTGCTGGACTTTTTCAATTTTGTTGATGGCCTTCTTTCTAAAAGGGTTCCATACTGTATTAAAGGTGAGGAAGAACGTACATTTTATACAAGCGGACCATCACAAAAGGATCAGTACAACTAAATGTTCTGAATATCATAAAAAGTATCGAAATGGCCTTGTTGGTGGTGGTGTCTAAATGCTCTCGAAATTTGAAAGACTTGTCTATCATAACGCCAAGGTCCTTAGCAACACTGACGTTTTTTAAAACTGTCCCTTCGATATCATAGGATGGTTCCATACCAGGGCCTAGATGCATAGACACGGATTTCGACATGTTTATGGTTAAATCCCATGTCTTCCACCATTTCACCATTCTTGAAATGGACGCTGATAAAGCTTGCTGCATTATCAGGCGATCCCTTTCATCATACTCGCAATATATTTTAACATAATCTGCATATACTTTAATCTTTACTTAGGAATTGCCTTTCACATACACTGGCAGGTTTATTGTGTACAAGAGAATTTTATCGGCACTGTTTCAGCGAGGTGGTCATAGATAACTGAGCAAAACCGTTCATATAAATCATCTGTGCAGAGGTAGTTGTCAAAAACGGACCAACAGTCAACATTAGAAAGATTTTGTTGGAGTGTGAGATAGTTTACATGTTGCAAGTCTGGATATGGCAGAAGGAATGTGTGATCCCTCTGAAATTTCACGTCAAAAGAAGTTTGGTTGTGATCTGAACTGGCAAATGGTGGTAAGATCAAAGGTTCATTTATCAATGACGGTGTTGAAAGAACCCAGTCGATAAGCGATTTACACCTGGTTGGTGAATGAATTACTTGTTCCAAACTACAGGCATCAGATGCTCTGAATTTGGTTTGTAATGGCCTACGGACTTCATCAGAATGATTCCAATCTATATTGAAATCTCCTAAGACTAGAAGAGGTGGCGCAGAGGTCATAAGGAACGTTGTCGTTCGTCATCACCTCTAGTTGACGAAGGAGGGCGGTATATGAGAGCAAAACGAAAAGTTGACATTGAAGAAGCAATATCCACAGAGAGAACGTCTGTAGATATGGAATTAGAGAAATTTGTTCGATTAAAACTGAAAGATCTTTTTATTAGAATGCATACACCACCCCCCCCCCCTTGCGATTATTTCGAGTCCCGTCTCAGAATTTCGTATGGCTGATTGCCAACGGCCTCAACATCAGAAATTTTCGAACTCAACCACGTTTCCGTGATGCAAAGAACATCAGGATTCCGCCAACGGAAAAGTGAATGAAGTGAGTGCAAATTGTTAACCAGACTACGAGAATTAAATAATAAACAAAAGATGTTGTCGTGTGGGCCATGTGGAGTTAGAAGTTTCCCGGAATGGTTCTTCAAGGCAACTCAGAAACGTGCTTTAATGCGAACCTATTAACCACCCACTCACGAGAAGTTTTACCACGGTTTTCTCTCGAGCCTGCTTCCTAAGTTCATAGTCTTTTGCGCGCTCTTCCACAGTCATGCTTTTTCTGATCTAGATATTTGCAAATCCTGCCTGACGTAGGAGCCTAGCATTGCTGAGCGCTGTTCGCCAGAAGGACCGAGCTGGGAGAACCAGCTCAACAAGTCTAGGTCTTGATGCATCAAATTTACCCATCCGGTAAAGCTTCACCAGGCAAGCTTCAACTTTCAAGGCATCAGGAATTTTTTCGACTTTATCTTCAAGGTCATCAAGGTGAACAGAGGGTGGGCTATCTTGTGCGAGTTCAGGTATTCCAGAAATAACTAAGCTTCGCGCCCTTTCCTCACTTTCAGCGTCTTCCCTTGTTGCTTTAGCGGCTAGCGCATTTACCAACTTCTCTATGAGAGGATCACTAGTGAGCTGGAAAATGCGCTGCCTGATCTCTGTAACTAAGAGGGTGTTACAATCAATCTCTTCAGCGGTATTTTCAGGACTTGTTAGCTGGATATTGTTGCGGAGAGTCTTCTTTCTACTCGAACGAGGCATTGTTTATTGTTTATTGTTTATTGTTTACACTCTTTTATCACACCGGCACAATGAACATCTAGCCTTCCGTGCGAAGAGTTCGGCTGATTTCTTCACGTCGCCATCAAAAAGTTTCGTCCAGTCGCCAGCGAGATCCTTCCCAGGGCAGCCTTTGAATTTCGCCAGTTCGTCTATCCAACGCATTCTAGGTCGACCTGTGCTTCTTTTTCCTTCCGGTGTCCAGTCAGTCGCTACTCGGGTCCATGACTCATCAGGGGACTTCTTAGATAGTTTTGCCGCATACTTCCATTTCCTGCGCAGAGCCGAGTGAATCCAATCCTTCAGACCAGTTCTCTGCCGGATTGATCTCGAATTTACTTTATCTCCTAGTCTGACGCGGATAATGGCACGCTCGAGACGTCGCTCTGCTGTGCGAAGACATGCAGCTACTTGTTTCGTCCATATCCAGGTCTCACACCCGTACAGTACCGCTGGTAAAATGCAGTAGTTTACAAGCTTCCGTTTCAACTGGATTGCGACCCTTGGAGCACGCAGGAATGTACGATATTTGAAATATATTGCTCTACCTATGTGGATTCGCCGACGTATCTCCTTCACAGGATTTCGCGGACAGGAGATAAGTTGTCCAAGATATATGAACTCTTCTACTTTTTCTATGGTTTCTCCGCACAAGACAATTTGTTCTTCTGAGTTACGAGAGCCACGCTGATTATGTAGCCATTTTGTCTTCGCAAAATTTATCTCAAGACCAATGCTGCTCGCTGAATCCGATAGTGCTGTCGCCATTTCAGTCAGCTCCGTAACATTGTTGGCGATGAGAACCACATCATCTGCGTAGGCAAGGTACGACAGTAATCTTCCATTCAGGCGTAGTCCTCGACCTTGCCATGGCACGTTATTCAGTCCGTATTGAAGAACCACATTAAAAAGGAGAGGTGATAGAGAATCGCCTTGCCTTACACCTCGTTCCACTTGAAATTCTGCCCAGTCATCGCCAATCCGTGCAGCAGCTCTGCCATTTGCGTAGAGTAGTTGCGCCAACTTGATCAACCCTTGATCGAAACCAAATGATTCCATTGCGTCCCAGAGTGCAGGTAGCTCGACACTGTCAAAAGCTTTTTTGAAATCAATAAACATAAAGTAAATGCTCACATTGAACTCGTAGGACTTTTCCAGCAAGGTTGTGATGGTCTGAATGTGATCGACCGTCGAGAAGTTTCTTCGGAAACCCGCCTGCTCAGGAGGAAGTATAGCATTTCTGCAAGCGTATTCTTCCAGCCGTCGGGTGATAAGCTTCGTCAATACCTTATACAGTGTTGAAAGCAGTGAGATCGGTCTATAGTTTGCTATGTTAGCTGGATCGCCGCTCTTGTATAGCAGTACTGTGTGAGCAAAAGCGAGGTCTTCTGGCACTGTTTTCTCCTTAATCATAGAATTGAAGAACTGACACAATGGTTCGGCAAGGATGTTTGAGATAGGTCGCATAACTGCTGATCGAACTCCATCTGCACCAGGTTTTGGGCGTGTTTTGCAACTTCTAAGCACATTACCCACTTCTTCTGGAGTGAATCGCACCTCTATTTGGCCCGAAGGCGGTTTTTGACAGCCGTAGGAGGATCGATAGAGGTTGTTGTAGAAGGTTTGCACTGCCTTTATAGCGTCACTGACTGGGTCATGGGATGCAGAGGAGTTGTGAAAGCAGGTAGGGGTGTTGCGGATTGGGGGCAAGGAACGACGGGCGTAGGTGAGCTCTTCTTGTCCGAGGCGAATGCGACAAGATTGAATAGCTTTCTGTAAGATTTCAACGTGACGACGGTACAGGTCTTCTTTGAACGATCTCCGTATCAGTTTGCATAACTCGGCGTATTCGACATTTCGAGAATCCGTGCCATGACGTAGTTGACGTCGCTGCCGAAGGAGCTCCCTCGTGTTCTGAGAAATTCGTGGTGGTAGAGGCTCATAGAACGAGGCGCGTTCAGTAGCATCGTTGATGAGGTTTGTAATCGACGAGTAATCTTTTCTAACATCACCGGTCAGGACCATTTTATTCACAAGTTCATGTGTGGTTGAGATAAGGAGTTCATCATTGATCGACATCGTTCCTCTGTGTGGTCGTACAAGTCTTCGGGTGGATCGTAGACGAAGAGTGCAACGAACAAGCCGATGGTCACTGCCCACGTTTATACTGACAAGGACTCCAACGTCGGTAAGCCCACGCATATTCTGGACAATCACGTAATCGATCTCTTTCTTTAGTCCCAGTGCATTATTTTGCCACGTCCATCTTGATTTCTTCCTTTTTTGAAAAAAAGTGTTGGCCAAGTATAGCCTTCTTTCTTCGCAGAACGCAGCCAACATTACTCCTCGATGGTTTCTTGATTCTGCAGCATTTGGGCCAATATACCTTTCATTCGCTCTGGCCGAACCTACACTTGCATTGAAGTCACCAAGTACAATAAGATGTTTGTTCCCTCGGCTGTCAATGATTGTTGCAAGATCGTCGAGAAAGTCTTCGTAATCTGAATCTTCGTAATCCGAATGTGGAGCATGTACCTGTATGATTCGCAGACATGTTCGAGGTGACTTAGTAAGTACCAGCTCAATTATTCGCTCTGAGTGGAAGTAGCACTTAATATTTCGATTCAACGACGATGGGACGTAGAATCCTACGCCACGACTTGTTCTCCCGTCGCTGCCACTGTAGTATAGCGAATATCCGCTGTGTAGGTCCATTCTTCCCGCTCCTGACATTCTTGTTTCAGACAGCCCAATTATGTCGAACTTGATCTTCTCCACACTCGTCTCGAACTCGGCCAGCCGTTCTGGTGTAGCGATCGATCGGACGTTGACAGTGGCGATTTGAAAAAAGTCAGTCGAGTGTTTTGGCATTCGGTCCGCGCTTGCCAAGTGCGTATTGGACCGGGTCCTCGCACAGTGGTTGGTGTAGGGTGTGGTGGAGGAAGCGGTTGGGGAGGACCGACCGCCTTCGGTCACACACAGTGCAGAACTGAATGAGGCATTTTCTCACATAATTAAGCTAGCAAAAGAGAGATGAAGTAAATTAGTGTAGCTGGAAAAACCACGCAAGTCCAAAAACGCAGCTGAAGGCTCTTGTCCTCGAATTAAAAAACGCAGCTGAAGGCTCTTGTTCTCGAATTAAACTCGGACAGTGGAAATAAGGTGTCAATTTTCATATCCACTTTCCCAAATATTATCTTGTACAGAAAGCACTGGTCGGTTAGACATTGTCGCAGTTGTAGCGAGCTGTTTTTGAGGTGAGATAGTCGCTGCTGATAAGGCATGCAAGATAATCCATTTCTAGCAAAGATGCTTCAGGTATATTTCTTTTGGACCTCTTCTAATGAATCTACGTTTTGCTGTTTCAAAGGAGACCAGAGCATAGCACAATATTCTAACGTCGGCCTTACATAAAGTGGATAAAGTGGTCGGCGTTGATCAATCCCGTCACGAGGGATGCGCCACGCATTCGACTTCATCTGAGCATCGTAGAGGCGTTGAATGCGTATGTGCCCTATACAGTGACTTGCGGGGGGCATCCGATGAACCAAGTCAGTGCTTCATCCTCCCAGACTCCTCTGGTACCAATTTACCGACCCCGGAGGGATGGGCGGCTTGGTTGGCCGTGGGCGCGCGATCGAACCATCGACCGTGTGCGTGCGCAGCGAGCCTCTTACCACTGCGCCACACGCGCCCAATCGGCCTTACATATTTCACAAAAAGCTTGAAGAGCGTTTCTAGATTCTTTGTGGAGAATGCTCGAGAGATATGATTGGATCTCACAAACGCAAGACGAACGCATTTGTCAATGTATTCCTCAAAACTTAGATCGTTTGAATAGGTGACACCAAGGTCGCAGACTGAAATGGAGATATAAAATTTCTGCCCATCTGTGAAAGACCTGCAATTTTTAGGATGCGATTGATAGATTGACATAAGGGTTGTTTTAGTTCCGGATATTAATAACTGCCACCTCCGAGACCATCCTTCCAGAGCATCTAAGGTAGGCTTCATGGCTTCGTAGCAGTTAATTGAATAGATCTTACAATCGTCAGCATACATTGAGCAAGTTATATGGAGAACCTCAACTCTCTAGTGATCATTATTAGTCAATGAGATTGTAACTTGACTTTAACTTGTTATTCACTTCTAAGGGCACAGCTGCATCTCCGTAAGAAACTGTTTTTCCTCGCAAAAACTATCCCGTCTAATAAGTTCCATGTTCTCCTATCGTAAAACCTGGGCATTCTTCAGATATAATTTCAATATGTTTATCATCGACAGATCGATGATCATTGTAGTATCTTTATTCACTGTTGATACTGTACCTCCTGGTGAGAGGGCGGGGTTGACCCGCCTCATGCTAGAGATACCGCTTACTAGTGAGAACGATGTTGTAAGCCGCACAAAGGCACACTCTCCTCATATATCTCTCCTCGCATACTCTCTTGTACAGTACAATAAATATATTCCACTGAACCACCGCGTTTGCTACGCCTTCGGACAAGACAAGTCCAAGAGTCTCAGCGCCCACTATATTTGGTGCATCGGCTAAAATTAAGCCATTCCTCCCGTATCAGAGCGTAACAACTCTGGAGCCTGGAGAAGAGACTAGCTCACACCAGAGCGATAAAATCTCCCGTGCCAAAGCGTAACAACTTTGGGGCCAGGAGTACCGCAGCTCACACCAGAGCAGCACACAGCTCACACCAGAGCAACCGTTCCGCAGCTCACACCAGAGCAGCGGATAGCTCACACCAGAGCAATTTCACGGCCCACCCATAG
>JARK01000314.1:54524-67117 GCA_000688135.1 Ancylostoma ceylanicum
TGTGAAAGAATAGGAGTGCTCCATGTCTGGCGTTTCGGGACTTACGGCGCTTCGTTAAAAAGGATATCCTGTATCCTTCTGTTTCTTTGACTACAAAGTTTAACACAAAAGAACACTTTTGCTTTGGTAAAAACTTCCAATCGGAATACGTGGAGTCACATTTGACTCACACGTTCAGTCTAGCCATTAGACTTGATGAATTAAAGGACACAGATATCGAAGGATCGAAGCTTTTAGAAATAGTTTAGAAAGAAAACGTTTGACTTGAACTTTAAGATAGAAATGCACAAAATGTTCTGTGGACGACTTCTCCCCCACCGTCTATGCAGAAGATCACGCGCAGTTGAATCTGCCCATTTGTGCCTTATCCGCACCGTTATCCGGTGTCAAAGGCCCGGATAACGGTGCGGATAACGGATAAGGAAAAACACCCGGATAACGGTTAAACGGACAACCGGATACGGATAATCCGCTCATCCCTGCTACACATATCAATTGCGAAGGCAAACAACCTCATCGCTATTCTAACCGCGAGGTCCAATGAATCTAAGAAGATTCTAGAGAACATGAAGGTTTGCCTAGAATATGCGGAACCTGGAGCACAAAAAGTAGGTGCTCTAACTGGAAACAATCCAGAAATCGCTCAAAATATTGTTGATGCTACCGAGAAAAATAGAAACTACGTGTCATGCTCATTAGTTTCACAGCCAACATGCGCAAGCAAAACCAGATGCAACCCAGTGGCACTTCTCAAAGAGGAGAATGCCGCAAATGCATACATTGAGAATAAAGTGTGCCAGACAAACAACGGCAGGGTCACACAATTAAGAGCGAAGCACACCAGCTATCGACCTAATTACGGTAAAGGATGCATATTTTGCCACAAGGGCAATCACTCACCCATGCAATGCCGAACGGTCAGCAATCAACACATGCGGCGAAAGACACTCAAGGAACAAAATCGCTGTTGGAAGTGTTTCTCTCCAAACCACAACAGCTTTGTCTGCCGTAAGCAAGACTGCTCATCTTGCGGCCAGAAACATCACAGTAGTCTGTGCTTCAAAAAAGAGCTACTGCAGGTTAATTACGGTAAAGAGCGAAGGGCAATTATCGGGTCGTCAAACAAGTGAAACTTGAGGGACCGGCAAAAACGTGATCAGAGAGCAAGCAACAATCAACCTGGTCGCGCGAAGCTTAGCCCTGTGGCAGTACAGATGTGCGTAGAAACAGTGTCGGAACCAAACATTTGCCCGTCTAAGACTACAAATAGGCAAATTGTGTTAATGACAGCCGAAGGCAGTATCTGGAATGCAAAACGGCAGCAATTCGAGAAAGTGTTATTCTGTTTTGAATCAGGTGCACAAAAAACAGTCATTGAGGAAAAACTCGCAGAACAATTTGGTCTCTCAAAATTAAGGACCCAAATGTGCACAGTATCAGGAAGTGGTGGACACATGGAAACTTTCGAGAGCCACACTATTTCTCTCAGAATCGGGACAGCTTTTGGCGAAGAAATAGAAATAACCGGGCAAACGAGGCCAGTTATTACAAATGGATTTCCATCCCTGATACTTGGTCAAAGTGATAGTGCCTTCCTAAAAGTCAATGACATTTATTTGGCAAGTACAAAGATACGTGGAGAGCATCAATATCATCGACAGATCGATGATCATTGTAGTATCTTTATTCACCGTTGATACTGTACCTCCTGGTGAGAGGGCGGGGTTGACCATCACGCTAGAGATACCACTAAGTAGTGAGAACGATGTTGTAAGCCGCACAAGGCACACTCTTCTATATCCCTATCTCTTCTATATCCCTCCTCGCATACTCTCTTGTACAGTACAATAAATATATTCCAGTGAACCACCGCGTTTACTACGCCTTCGAACAAGACAATTCCAAGAGTCTCAGCGCCCACTATAATGTTCAGGCCACGCAGGTTGTTAAAACACTTTTAATGGCCGACGTTTCGACAACACGTCCTTTTCAAAGGCCTGAAAGTAGTTCAATTTTTTATGAATCTGCGTACTAGTCCGTTTTACTTCCTTTGCGAACTTTGCGCTGTTGTTGTTGTCCACGTGATTTGTAACCGTTTTCGCGCATTATGACTGAAGCCGAGCTCTTGGATTCTTGGCGTTCCGCCTCACTGCTGCAAACTTCAGTCGCTGCTTTGAACATGTTACGAGCTTGTTTAGCAGTAACGGGATGAGCCGACTTCGCATGTAGTATGATGTTCTTGGAACTCTCCTTGCAGTATCATTTCACGTGGACCATGCCTTTGGACAACTTCAGTTGTGTATTGAGGAACGGTAGCCAATCGTCGTGAGGGGTTTCTCTCGTGAGTGTTATGTACTGGGACTGCTCGTTAAAAATTCTGGAACACTCATCCATCTCGGATTGTGTTGATGTGATAACGAAGCAGTCATCGATATAACGACAGTACAATAAAGGCAGTCGTGCAAGCATAGGTTCTTCAATTTTGCTCATGAAACAAATGGCAAGCACAAGCACGGGTGCTAGCCTCTGTCCCATGGCAATCCCTCTGATCTGGGAGAAGTAGTTTCCAGACCATTTAAAGAAGGTGCAGTTAATGTATTCCCTTTACAAGTGTCATGACTCGTGTTCTACTCAGGCCATACATCTCTATTCTATTCTCTGCATCTTCCGATTACGTTGACAACGTCAATGTACTCCCTCTCGTTGGAAGTTCAGATCATCTTCTTCTTCTTCCTAGCGTTTTGTCCCGTAGTCGCAGGATCCACTGTACTGCATCTCCTCCTCCACTCCCTTGTGGTCAGTTGCACTTCGGCCATATCGGATTCCACACAATCAAGCCAGCGAGTCATGGGTCTCCCGCGTGGCTTAGTGCCTTTGACATTTAGGTTCAGCGCCGTTTTGGCGACAGACTCCTCTTCCCTACGACACACGTGTCCAAACCAATGCAACTGGGCTTCTATCATTTTGAGTTTGAGGCAGAGGCTAACTTCTTCCAGCTAATTCAAGACGCAGAAGTGCTAGCTCACATTATAGAAGAGCAGATAACTGATACCAATGTCCAAATCGTTCAAATAAATTCAAGGCGAATTTCGGAACGATATAAATGGCACAAAAATTCTGCATTGTCCGAATCAACGATGAGACTTTGTATCAAGTGAATGCTCAAACCACTGAAGACGTAACAGAGCCGGAAAATCATTCAGCTACACCTTTGAGCGACATGGGAGAGTGTTATAACATAATTCTACCTCCCCATTTAACATTTTCTAACGAATGAGGAAGAAGAAGTTTTGAGATCGTTCCATAGCGAAATAAACCATAAAAGCACTGCATTTCATCCCAGCAATAAATGTTATGCAGTAATAGCAGAAGATCTCCGCTTAATAAATCTGAGGTCATGCTGGAAAGTAATGGCGGGATCATCCTACGTGTTGTACCCAAAATGCCACAGGCAAAAACCTAGCTGATTCTGACAAATCTCCCACCTTTCTGATACACCATGATTCTTTCTTCATCAACCTCTTCTCGCCTATTCACACATCGACTCAACGAAATAGACGATGTTGATCCGTATTTCCTTCTTTGTTGTTTCTTTGTTTTGCCGCGCCGGAATGAGCCGGTTGAAGCAGCACTTTGTTTACTAGTAGAGCATAATATCTGAACCATTCCTGTATTGTCCAGGTGGAGTTATTTGCGACCTCTGTGATATGTTCATTGAAAATCAACCTTGCATAGCATGGGTGGTCTCGGACGAGCGCCCACTTGGAGTCCTGAAAATTGCTGGTAAACCCTGGAAAATTTAGAACTTCAGGATCAGATCCTTTTGTGGCCTTCCTATTCTGAGATCATTTTTACAAATGTTCGCATAGTATTATACACTGCCTGCCCTGTCAAAGCATACGCGTCCTATGGCTTAGCTCTCCTGAGAGTGTCTAAATCCATGGCCCGTATTTGGAGAAGGTGCAAAAGTACGAGATCAAATTTCTATTTGTTTTAAAATTATACTCTGTTTTAGGTAGGGATGCCATCGGTTGAGGATTACACAGCAATAGTCACCATGCACAAACGCGATTCGTCAATTTCCAAGATCTCGAAGACAGTCAAATAACACCGGGAGCAAGTACAGTGGGCGTCGATGGCGGTGACCCGTCTGTGGCCTCGAAAAGCACGCGGTGGGCCTAGCAGGAATCCTCTCCGGGACATCAAATTATGGGGTTTTCTTGATAGTCAGTTAGTTTTCTTATTAGCTTTATCATCAAATGTGATGAAAAACTATCAAGCAAACCCAGATACGCCACTGCGGCGACGATTCTAGCGTGAGCGGCGCCGTCGCGCCGCGTGCTTTCCGAGACCGCAGACGGGTCACCGCCATCGACTCTCCACTGTACATCGGGTCATACGCCGTTTCGGAGAAACTGGAGGGATTGGAAATCGTCCGAGAGGAAGACATGATTGAACTGGGAGGATCCCTGCCCTTTGAAACATCGTCAAAATCAAACTGCGTCGAAATCCTGAAAGAAGTGGTAGACAGCTGGCCAACGGTCACAAAATAAGCCGTCCAAAGATGCTAAAACTGATCAGAGATGATCTCTAGTTGTATCCTAACAAATTCGCCAAAGGACAATGTCTTACATACGAAATGAAGGCCTCCAGATTAGAAGAATGCAGAAAGATGATGATCCTATCGCGCGGTGACAAGCTTGGCCGAGTTCCTTTCACGGACGAGAAGATGTTCACTCCGGAATGCACAGAATCAGCGGCAACTCCTAGATGGAAAGAGAAATAGTTCTCAATTGGTTGGATTTATATGAAGTTATAGGTAGTTTTTCCCGTCACACTTCATGTGCCCTTTAGACGGTGCGTTTCATAATTATAGGACACCCCCCTCCCCCCGAATTTCCTACTCCCGGGTTTTCCTCTGACCATAGAATTTTTCCTCTAATACCATTGTGATCAGCACCTAAAATAACCTTAGTAACCAATTTTTGAGCTCACGGAGCAACTCTGGTTTTTTTAAACATTATTTTTCTCTTTCCGCACACTTCGCGGTCATAACACACCATCAGATTCTAACAACTTTATTTGCCGCACAATCGAATTCACGGAATTTCGATAACTTATAGAGCATCTATGGATCACATTGATTTTATATAGTCAGCTACTCCTGCTTCTTAGAGGGAATCTAAGGGCATCCGCGTCGATAGATATCGCACATGCAAGACTGTCTATTTCAATTTCTCAGCCGCTCATTGCTGGCGGAGGTTCACCCAAAATTGGCTAACAAGGACCCACAGTAGTCCTTCGTTAGAAATACGGTTAACATTGGTCACAAGCTGCTCCGTTGGCTTTGCTAGGTGGCGATCCAAGTAGGCAACACTCGCCCGACATCGAGGTTTTCCCATATTTCTTTACTAAAGCCCGCGGATGGGTGGTTCAAAATGACCGATATCACTCAGAGAAGTTTTGTGAGTCCGACGCTGCCAGACCATGTTCCGGTCTCTTACTGGCCAGGTCTGCTTTCGCTGGGAAATAAACCCGAAAACGCGACAGCAACCTCGAAAAAATCCTTTTCCTGAAGGTCTTGACTGTCTTCCGCTGTCACGTCAACTACTCTTTCATTTACCATAATTACGAAGTCTAGTATATGGCCACCTCCCTCATGACCAATCACAGTACTTGGAACAGGATTCGGTCACTTTATCAGCTGTGACATTTTGTTCCCTACATGTCATCAGTTACTGTCTATTTCTCGCAGACACTTGAGCAAGCAGAAGACGGTGTCTGGTCTGACAGCATCGAACCTCAGAAAGCTCCTGTGCGTAATATCGGTCGATTTGAACCAACCATCCGCAGGTTTTAGTGAGAAAATGTGGGAAAACCTCGATGTCGTTCGAGTGTTGCCTACTTGGATCACCACCTAGCAAAGCCAACGGAGCAGCCTGTGACCAGTGCTAACCGTATTTCTAAAGTGGGACTACTGTGGGTCCTCGTTTTGAGTGGACCTCCGCAAGCAATGATCGGCTGAGAAATTGAGATAGGCAGACTTGCATGTGCGATGTCTATCGACCCGGATGTCCTCAGATACCATCTAAGGAGCAGGAGTAGCGGGCTGTGTGGAATCATTGTGATCCATAGATGCTCCATAAATTATCGAAATTCCGTAGATTCGATTGTGCGGCAAATAAACTTGTTAGAATCTGAAGGTGTGTCATGACCGCGAAGTGTGCGAAAAGAGAAAAATAAAGTTTTAAAAAACCAGAGTTGCTACCGTGAGCTCAAAAATTGGTTACCAAGGTTATTTTACGTGCTGATTACAATGGTATTCGAGGGAAAATTCCATTGTCAGAGGAAAACCCGGGAGTAGGGAATTCGGGGGGTGTCCTATAATTATGAAACGCACTTGTTGTGGAGGCGGACCTATGTAGGGATCTATTGATCTGTGATCTGATCCGGAGAACCCGCGTGTATTTGAATCTGGGTCGTTGGCGGGACGATCCGCTCTATATAAGTCTTCTCAGGTTCATTGTATTGTCCGTTCGTCCGTTCGTCCGTTCGTCTTAGTCGCTGGATTTAGTTTTTTTCTAAATAAACTCTTTTCCCCTCCCCTGTCTTGGTTGGCACGACACTCATGTGGGTTCACCGAGTACTTGTGTCTTTTCTTCCTTTTCCATCCAATAACCGGTTGGCCACGCTGGGACCATAAACCCAGTATATGGGGGCCGAGCCAAGCTGGTTGCAGAAAGAAGAGGAACCAAGCAGAGGATAGGAGCACTACTTGGAATCCGCAAGGATCGGTAGTGATAGAGTGTAGGGAGTAGAGAAGTGGCTTGAACCGCGAGAGGTCGCCACTAACAGAGAGGGAGAGGAAAAGTGGTTAGCATCCATAGTGATCGCCACTTGAGGATCCAGTAAGGGAGGTTAGAATCCGGTAGGGATCGCCTCACAAGTAAACTTGAGCATTGGTGACTTGTACCTGGAGGGGTCGTCACTATCGATCGATTGCTCGTAGGCCGCACCAACATAGATAGGGCGCCGCGATATCGATCAAGAGTCTGTAGCAGACAGGTGCCCGCGCTGAGACTTAACGTAGTGCAGCGTAGGTTATCGATTGATCGATTGGGTGACGGCATCGATCTCAGGGCGCGCCGCATATAGAATAGGGCGCCGTTTCATCCCAGATAGAGGGAGCAACGAGTCAGAAAGAGAGCTGAGGATAGTGGTGAGGGAAAGGGCAATAGTACGACTCAGTATTTGATCGGTCTCATCTCCCACATCCTTCATAGAGTATTGCCGCTCGTCACTCTCATATACCGTGGTGTTCTCGTGTCGCATTACTGTGCGTTGACGCGATTGATAGAAGCATAATTATTGATTTTGCAGAATGAGCACCGACGACTACACGGAAGAGATGCTGCTCCAGTCTCCGGAGAAGACAACGGTAGCAGATGCAATGGAGACAAGCGAGAACGTGCAGCAAGAAGAACACATCGATTCAAAGGTGAGGTTGTTCGGACAAAGGGGTAAAGAGCTGGTGAGAACAACTAGCAGGCACATATCAGCTATAGTAGTTGAGTGTGAGAAAGCCCTAGGAACGTCGTTCAGGACCACGGATCCAATCCGAAATTTGGTAATGGAGTCCGTGGAACGACAGGCAAAGGTTGCGAAGGAGGCAACAAAAATTTTATGTGAGCAGTTGCTAGAGGAATGTAAGGAGTGCCTGCAGAACCTCGAAGTAGAAAAGAGGGATGACATCGAAGAGGGTGTTATCGAAATCTTAAAGGTAGCTGGGCTGACACGAACCGAACAGTTGGAGACATGTCTTGACGAAAGGATGTCAGACAGGGAATCCCTTCAAGTGTTAGCTGATATGGTTGGGTGTCCTAGTAGTGATCTGGTAGACCATGTAAGACAATTGTTAGAGAGAGCTAGTGAAAAAGAAAATGAAAATGAAAAACTAACAAAGCTGATTAAACAACAAGATGTGCAGATTCAGGAACTGGCGAGTCGCATCGAGCGGATGGGTCAGCAGGCGTCAAGTGCGAACGTTGGAGACAGTGGTGAGTCTAGCACAGAATCGAATGGAAAATGGATAAGGTTTTCCAAAGCAGGTGTCAACCGACCACAATTAGATGCACAACAATTACAGGTCAAATCGATCTCGGACGCCTCGAGTCAATCGACCCGCACGTATTGCTCGCCATTGCAAAACGAAAGCTCCAGTTGGACAAAGGACGCGAGCGCACATTCGTGGGGCACAGGTACGATCTTGACTCAGTCCTGTGGTAGGAATGAGGAAGTGAGAGGAAGGAAGCACGAGTGCGATGATGCCCTACTAGAGTACATGAAAACAGCCGCGCTTCCGGTAGTAGAACCCTTTCATGGCGGGGAGAATCAAAGCTTTAAGAGATTTGTGAACTCGTTCCTGATACGATATCACAAGCCGCAATGGGACGATAGGAGCCTAGTGCAATTGTTCGAGAGCTTCCTCAGGAAGAAGGCTCTGGTCACGTTCGAAACCCTACCTAGGGAGGTAAAAGAGGGTAGTTTCGAAGAGGTAGTCGCAGCCATGCAGGAGGCCTTGCAAGAGGATGGTAACTCAGCTAGGATTAAGGCGCTGCAACAACTGAGGAACTTGTCATTGCGGAGCGACTAATCGGTGGGCGAGTTCTGTGTCGTGCTTGAAAAGATAGCACACAGAGCGTTCCCCGACACACCAGCTGATGTGGTATCTTTGCAGAAAGCGGAGATACTATTCAGGCAATTAGCTAGCTGGAACGGTAGCTACTCGCTGTCTGAAGCGATCGAGACAAGTAGCAGCGGGGAAGCCANCGAGTTCTGTGTCGTGCTTGAAAAGATAGCACACAGAGCGTTCCCCGACACACCAGCTGATGTGGTATCTTTGCAGAAAGCGGAGATACTATTCAGACAACTCGCTAGGTGGAACGGTAGCTACTCGCTGTCAGAAGCGATTGAGACAAGTAGAAGCGGTGAAGCATACGAGAATGTAAAAAGAGCTGCTCTTAGGTTAGAAAGAAATAGGAGGGCGGTAGCGGAGATGTCGCAGAGCACGGACCGTAAAATGACTCCCAGGCCCCAATCAAATAGATCAGGGGATAGTCAGTTTGAACGGTTCAACAACATCAATGGAGACAGAGGCAGGCCCTCAAATCATACTCAACCTAGCGGTACCGTAGAGGCGATGACGCACAACCGGCTTGGCAGAAGCAGTAGAGAGGTAACACAGTCTAGGCCACAGAATGCTACAACGGACAAAGGTGTAGTGGAATGCTACAGTTGTGGAAAACGCGGACATATGGNAATGACGCATAACCGGCCTGGTAGAAGCGGTAGAGAGGTAGCGCAGTCGAGGCCACAGAATAACACTTCAAACAAAGGTGTGGTGGAGTGCTACAGTTGTGGAAAACGTGGTCACATGGCAAGAGATTGCCGAAGCACATCAGCAAGACCCAGCGAGGAAGACACTCGTCCGAGCAGTAACAACGATCGTCAGGCCGGTTCGTTTTCTGCTCTGGTGGACACGTTAGTCGGAAGTGTATCCATGAGCAAGGGAATTTGTTACAGTAAGAAACGCAACTATGACGCTTGTAATAAGGCAGACTTTTCAGGGTTGCCGCGAGATAGAGTGAATGTGAAACCGAAGGAGAAATGTATGTCTGAACACTCCGAGCGGATAGATTATTGGAGTAAACCATTCAGAATGTCAGGCTTTCGTGAGAACTATGCATAAAAAGCCCACATAAGGTTAATGATACACCGATTAGGACCAAAACTAAGCATGTGAAGAGAGGGAGAAAAACAAGTGAGGAACACAGAGTGAAGACATTCTTTTCCAGGGCCACTATGGCATCGGACCCTGTTCTCGCGGACAACAGTGCGTTAGGATTGTTCTATGTTTGTCCTGGTGCCGGAAAACGTCTGGGCAGCAACGATCCCGAGGACTACAGATGCACCGTCAGGGACATGACATTTGCTGATGTGATCCCGGAGGAGCAGGACCCGACGATCAGATCTCTGCGCATCCACTCCATTTTCTCTCTGGCGCGTATGATTTCGATATATGAGAACGAAACGGACGTGGACAAGAAACGTTTCCTGATGAGGTCGCCGACGCACACCTTCGTCACGGTTTCGGGCGCGGAGAAGGCCTACACATTTTTCAAGCGCAACTGCGAGCACGTTTTGAAGGTCCTTCTTATTCACGACGGAAGTAGCATCGCGATGGCCGCAAAGGAGAACGTCAATATCGACATCACGCAGCTGAATGATCTGGCAAATGCCGGAGTTCGATTTGCGCAGACACATGCTTGGGAAGATGTCGACATACGAGGACCAGTGCGCAAGACGGTGCTGTTCGTTCCGTGTGGTTTGAGAGGATACGCGAGATGCATTCGGCTGGAAGAAGGAGTAAGCGTGATCGTGTACGATAGCTTGAAGGACGTGATCACTTCGCTACGGAATACCACGAATTTGAGCAATTGCATCTTCTTAACGCCAACGACGGACGAGCCCTATGATGCAGCTGAATGGCAGGCGCTGGCAATGNAGTTTTTGAACATCCCATGGACCGAGCAAGGGCTTATAAAGAGAAGAAGAAGGCACAGAAGGCAGACGGTGATTGTACTTATAGGAATTTCCAAACCACACCATCAAGAGGACCCGATTTTGGATTCAATGGATGTAGTGGACCTATAGGAGCGGAGGTGCCACGAGGACGAGGCCGAGGAAGAGGATTTGTACCCAGTAGAGGACGTGTGTATGGGGATCGTTACGCTAGGAGAAGCTATAAGAACCATTTTCACCCTTATTAGTCACGATTTGTTCAGTAGTTTCTTTGTCTCATTTTTCACTTTCGCACGCCATATTTTATTCATATTCCTTCTCGCATTTTCGATCTGAACAGGTTTTGAAAATACTGGTGCTGATTTTGATTTTGCTAATTTCTGATTCTGTGCTCAATTCATACTGGTACGCATTTTTTTCACGAGTCTATTTGCATTGCTATCATGTATGTATTTATATAATACTCATATAATTGATATTTTTTTCTCGATGTTCTCATTTTTTTGGTGTGTTGTCGTCCCCCTGAGTACCCGCAGCGACAGGGACGTCGCTCCCGAGAGGGGCGGGTTGTTGTGTAGGCGGACCTATGTAGGGACCTATTGATCTGTGATCTGATCCGGAGAACCCGCGCGTATTTGAATCCGGGTCGTTGGCGGGACGACCCGCTCTATATAAGTCTTCTCAGGTTCATTGTATTGTCCGTTCGTCCGTTCGTCCGTCCGTCTTAGTCGCTGGATTTAGTTTTTTTCTAAATAAACTCTTTTCCCCTCCCCTGTCTTGGTTGGCACGACACTCGTGTGGGTTCACCGAGTACTTGTGTCTTTTCTTCCTTTTCCATCCAATAACCGGTTGGCCACGCTGGGACCATAAACCCAGTATAGTTTCCTAGTGTAGGTTTTGAAACACATTGCGAAAGTTTATGAGTTTTGCACAGATCATGAAGAATGTGTGGAGAATTAGTGTAATTTGGTGTGTCTAAATCAGGCAGCCACTGAATGTTCGGAAAATTCATGTCACCCATTATTATGCAGTCTTTGTTGCACGATATGAGATCACTTATAGCTTTACATAATTGATCAGTCATTTGACTCGCACAGGAAGGGGTTCTGTAAATCACCACAAGTCTGAAAGAGTCAGATTGTGTATAGCAGTCACAGCATAGGATTTCGTAGGCATCCTTAACAGTCTCCTTGAAAATTAAGTATGGAGCAAGGCCTCTGTTAACGAGTAGTGCTACACCACCGCCTTTCTTCTGTTGACGGTCACAGCGGTAACAGATATACTGATTCAAAATGTCACCAATGAGAGAATGTACATCGATATTTTGTTTTAGCCATGTTTCTGTTAGAGCAATAATGTCCGGACTATGCTGTTTTAGTAGAAAGCTCAAGGGATTAGCATTTCTAGTTATAGATCGAATGTTGGCAGTAATGCATGAAACCGGCCTGCCATTGTTCCGGAGAGAACTCACAAGTTTAACATATCAGCACTATCACCACTTGTATTATTTTGGTTCGAACATTCAGCATGACCGGTAGAAATGATTTGCGTGGTAACATTTGTTTGAGGATCAGTACTCGAAAAACCAGAATTACGACGCGCTAAGCGTTCAACACGAAGTTTTTCACGTTCTGGTTCTGTCAAAGAGGGCCTCAGAAATGCCACTAATCTTGAAAAACTTCAAACGCGGAGCGCGTCTCAACATCGTTTTTGCGAAAAAGGATGCTGGGAGAACAACTTTTACTAAACGTGGATAGTTACCCACGGGGCGACCTAGGCGATATACAGCGAGAGTAGGAGAATCAACCGATAAGAAATCCATCAAGTCTCGAACTAGATTACAATCATGATCAACCTTGAGAGAGGACTGCTCAGAACTACTCTCAGGTAAACCTGCAATGATTATTGAGCGACTACGCTCAATATCTTCAGAAGTTTTTACAGCTAAAGAGTTTTCAGGCAATGTGGGAGTAGATCTATCAGATTCAGAGGAGGCATGAGATACTGGAATA
>JARK01000315.1:0-27428 GCA_000688135.1 Ancylostoma ceylanicum
AGTGCTAGTGTGCAATATTTCGGAGATATCATCCGTAAACTAAACATAAGTAAAATATGCAATAAACTTGAGTTAAAGGATATAATTGCTGGCTATGTACAAGACCCTCTGAAGGTTCAACAAGTCAAAGAACTAAAAGTTAAATTACCTTATAAAACAAATCCACCATTTGCTTTGAAACTGTTTAATTATAACAGGTTCCTCAAACAACTGAATAGAGAGAGTGTTGAGTATATAGTCTGCAATGAATGTTCATGCATGAACTACAATATGTGGAATATGTAGACCCGCAACTAGAGCATATATGCACAGGAAATTTGAACATAATCAAAGACAAAAGATTAAGAAAGATATTTAGCAAAGGGACTAAATATAGAGCTCATATGAACGTGACCAAAGAGCAAATATTTTTAGAAGTTAGTAAATTAGCAACTGATATAGCTAAGAAACTCAGAATCAGAATTAGATATAGTAGGGAAGAAGACATATCTGATATTTTCTCTACCAATACATATTTTGAGTTTTAGGAAATTTGTTTCTTTTAGATTGGTATTTGTTTTTTCTATTTCCAGGGACGAATGATAGATTTCATGCAGATTTGATTCGAATTCTCTCACATCAGTTGAGATATGAAGTATATCATCTATATACCTATATCTTCCATTATATTTGCACAGCTCTTCTATCCCCTGTACTTAGTTTCTTTTTGATAAACTCATACTCCATAAAAGCTAGAGTCAAATCTGCCAACTGTTGACTGCATGAAGCTCTTTGTGGAATGCCTTTTATTTGTTGATAAACAGTACTACCAAAACGGACGAAACTGGATCCTAATAGTGTATCTATCATGAAGAAGATGTCTTCTTTTCTATAATAAACCAGTCTGGCCGTCCGGCTGACGCCGGACTTCCAAACTTTTCTTTATGCTCGCTTCGCTCGCATGACTTCACCTCGCATCCATTTTAGTAGAATTATGGTCATCCAAATTTCTGCTCCGTCTCCCCCAAATGCCCTACCCCATGAAAAATGATCAAAGAGAACTGCTTGCGTCTTTCAAAGTAATTTTATCATTCTATCGAGCATTGTAGCTAGATGTAACCAATTTAATCTGAAATGAACACGGGAAATGGTTTATCATTTTTGTTTGTTTTGGCTGATCCATTGATAACAATCAGCTTGAAAATATAAAAGAGGACGTTGCGGGGTGCTCAGACACAAATGAGGGTAGAAGAGGTAGGAGGGGACGTGATGTGGGCAGGATGAAATGGGTGGTATAATAGCCAGGGCGGAGGCTGGGCATTTGGTACTTTCTCTCTGAATTTAGGCGCCAAAGGACAATTAGAACAAACATGGACTTGATTAAGAGCATTTTCGCGCTAGTCGGCACCTCGACGCACCGCTTCTCCATCTTTCGACCCGTTCGCAGGCGTTTACCCACTTTTAGACGCCGACGGACGGTTTCCCACCGTTGAGCCCTTCTCCAGACCTCTCCCCACTTCTTAACGCCGGCGCTTTTCACAGCGGTGGACCCGTCTCCTCCTACTTTGGGCGCCGGCGCATAATCATCACAGCGGTGGACCCGTCTCCTCCTACTTTGGGCGCCGGCGCACAATCATCACAGCGGTGGACCCGTCTCCCCCACTTTGGGCGCCGGCGCATCCTTATCACAGCGGTAGACCCGTCTCCCCTACTTTGGGCGCCGGCGCATCCTTATCACAGCGGTGGACTCGTCTCCCCAATATGGACGTCGGCGCAGCTTTATCACAGCGGTAGCCCCGTCTCCCCCTACTTTGGACGCCGGCGCATCCTTATTACAGCGGTGGACTCGTCTCCCCACGTCTCCCCAATATGGACGTCGGCGCAGCTTTATCACAGCGGTGGACCCGTCTCCCCCTACTTTGGGCGCCGGCGCAGCTTTATCACAGCGGTGGACCCGTCTCGTTGCGCCTACCCACTCTTGGATGCCGGCGCCACTATTGCCCGTACCTCTTGCTTGTTCTCTTCCCGACTGCTTATTTCGACTGCACCACACCATACCCGTTCTGATATTATCGGTATCAGAGGAGTACGTTATGCAATCACTACCACTGACCAATCAAGGAATTTCGTAACGCTCTGACACACATATACACTCACAGACACACTTACAAACAGACTAAGCGCATTATTATAAGTCATGATACCTTTAGCCGTATCAGCATTAGCGTAGCTAACGTTATCTCCCTGCAATCTAACGTAATTATATCCGCGCATACATTGTGTTATTAATTTACGGATATTTTCTTTAACTACTTGATGAGGTAGGTTAGTAAAAAGGCTCGAAAAGTCAGCCGAAAAAACTTGCATGTCTCTCTCGCTTGCCAAAACATCATTAACTACCTTCATACTGTTGTCTACGGACCAATAATGTTTGATTCCAGTTCTATGTTTTATGACATTACAGTAGCTTCTAGAATGTTTGCTGAAATGCGAGAGTGTTTTCTGTAGTGCCATTGTTAGTGGCTTAAGCGTACTTTTCTTAGCACCAGTGATGAAACGGAACTTGATAGGGTCTTTATGCATTTTGGGTATGCCATAAATCTTGGGTACATCTTTGAACTTTCCTACAGTTTTAATACCTAGGCTAACAATGTGCCTTCTATGAATTTCTCTAATATCTTCTTCTACGTAAGAGGTCGGTATGTAGGTGTTCTCATCGTTATTGATTTGTTCCATTTCTTTCTTGATCATCATGATATACAATTTCTTACATGTTATGCTAGAGTTAGATGAGGCCTTGTCTACCGGTGTAACTACGAAATTCTTATGTAACTCATCCAATTTACTCTTCCTGTACCTATCCTCTTCTACTGCTACTGTATTGCATAAGTTGTATAGCTTAGATCGAATACTTTTTCGTATGTACCTATTTATTTGCTCTGCTACCAGTAGTTCTGCTTCCCTACTATATCTAATTCTGATTCTGAGTTTCTTAGCTATATCAGTTGCTAATTTACTAACTTCTGAAAATATTTGCTCTTTGGTCACGTTCATATGAGCTCTATATTTAGTCCCTTCGCTGAATATCTTTCTTAATCTTTTGTCTTTGATTATGTTCAAATTTCCTGTGCATATATGCCCTAGTTGCGGGTCTACATATTCCACATATTATAGTTCATGCATGAACATTCATTGCTGACTATATACTCAACACTCTCTCTATTCAGTTGTTTGAGGAACCAGTTATAATTAAAAAGTTTCAAAGCCAATGGTAGATTTGTTTTATAAGTTAATTTAACTTTTAGTTCTTTGACTTGTTGGACCTTCAGAGAGTCTTGTACATAGCCAGCAATTATATCCTTTAACTCAAGTTTATTGCATACAAGTGCTCCGACTCGCCTTCGGCGAGTCTCGCACTTGCCCGCTTTGCGGGTTTTCTGGACTGACGAGCAGCGCCTCGTCAGTCAGTCACCTCGAGTCACAATGGTTCATTCTGCGCTGGTCACTCGCATGGAGCGGAAGCGATGAAGTCAAGGGATGTTGGATGATGATGGTCACATGTGTCAGTTTCACCAGTACACAGGCCACGGGATGGAGGAGGAGCGAGTCAGAGGTAACCTCGGTGTCCCTGGACTTGCTGGGGGGCGTTGAGCACCTGCTCACATTACCGGCTCGGTCCATACACCTGGGGAGTTTGAGCTTGCTACGACCCCTAGTAACTGGTTGGTTGGGTACTACCCGTAGTGTTTGTTTTGTATTTGTGTACATGTTATGCGGGCCATGAATTTGGGCAGCTTATGTGTTCACGTTGTGTAGCAAGAGTGTAGACAAGAGCCGCGAAGTTGCCGGCAATACTTATTAGCACAGTTACATCTTACACACTGTACAGTATAACATCTTCGGGATGGTGGCAGCTCCCGCATAGTTGCACATGTGTCGTTGTGCTAGTAGTTGTGTAAGATCACAGTAGTCAGTGTAAGTAAATGTACCGGGAACTAGTAGTGTTCTTAGTTGTAGTGGTATGGCTGGTAGCTTAGGGCCTCCATCGCAGTTGTGCTTTGTGTTCGTGGCAGGCTAACATCACGCATTCCGACGCAAGCCCATGCTACCGGCCCAGCTGTAAGCCGCGGTTTCCCTGGCGGTCGCTCGAGCCGATGCGCTCGTTCTTGATATGCTAACCACTGAACAAGGGCGAATCAGGTAAAATTGCGACAAGCAATTAATGCATATATTTATCTTATACTTTAGTTTGTATTCGAAATCTCTAAACCGCGCGCTAAATGCAAGGTCAATTAGTCTATCTATATCGTATTTGTTCAAAGTTCTGAAATACCTATAAAGAGGATTTCCGTTACGTGCGTCTATCTCCGCCACTATACATCTGTTCTGTCACTGCATTTACTTTTCTTTCTTGACCTTCTTTTCTTACCTCTAACTCTATGTCTTTTAAAGGCAGCACCCACGGAAAATTTCGTTCCGAAGATTTTGAGAGCTTTCAAAAACCCTGAACTTGATGAGTACTTTCGCCGTACAAGCAGCACTGCGAGTGTCCCTGTACCTATTTACAATACCATCGCCTAGGTTTAGACGGACCTGTTTCTCAGCTGATTGCACGTGTTTTCTCGGTTGCAGTTGGTTGCATTAGAGCACAGAAATCTTCTTGGGGCGCGAGAAAGATCGATTTCCAGCTGATCTATTTGCCGAATCATTGCCCTTCTCTGGTGAATTCTCTCGCTTTGCTCCGGGAACTAATCTAATTTCCCTCATTTCTCGTTTTTCATTCTCAGAGTAACTGCGATCCTTCTGCATTAGCATTTCACGGTTGTTTGACTGCTATTAATGGTAGTTTTCAACGAAATTCCAGTTTTCCCTCATTTCTTTTCGGTTAGGGAACTTTATTTCTTTATTTATTTAATACACCGAGACTATCAGTGTGCCAACATAAAACCATATTGTGTTAGTTTCAGCAGAACGTGTGCGAATCGAAAAAAAATCCAATGTCTAATCAAACAGGCTAGGTTAGGTTAGGTGCTTTCAACGAGTGCAAAATGAAATGCGAGCCAGAAATGAGGAGCCCAACTCAGTATGCGAGACCAAACTGTATCATTAGAAGAGAGTGACAAAAATTCACTATCCACACCAGTTGGCCACGTGTCCAGGAGTTTATTTTGCTCCTTGGAGCATGCAGGCACTTCGGCACGCAGGTATGCCAACTGAACCCCTGCGGAACCGGCATGCTGGATAGGTATTCAAGGTAGAGTAAATGATGTCCAAACATGGCCAGTAGCGCAACCAGAGCTAGGACTGGAACGTGGAAGGCTCGGTTCGCTGGTGAAACTTATGCCGAAAGCACCCACCTATTCTTAGACGTGTTAGTAATTAACAGGAAACAGAAGAAAACAACATCAAGACCACGGAAACAAGTTTTAAAAAATCTTCATATTCCACAAATCTGACTATCTCTGCAAGTCCGGGTTCTGGAAAATGGCTATTTCGTAATAGAACAGAAGGGCAAAAAGAAAAATACCAAAACAATAATAAGCTCAAACTTCCCTGATTCTTAGCTCCTTGAGAAGATCAATTCTCCTAAGATTATTGCGGAAAGTGGTAACATCTGGAGATTTCATAATGTCATTGGGTAACATTTGTAGCCATCTCCCACAACGAAAGAAGAATGAATGAAAAATTGATCCCCTTGCATAGATTTTTGGATGATGAATGCAAAATGTTCCAGATCGGCCACGGCTAGGACGAAAGATCCAGTATTTGCTGGGTTTAAGTTTGAAATCGTTATGGAGAATTTGGAAACACGAAACTAAGTCTTTAAATACGCGTCGATAGAGTAGACTTTTTAGCTTAAACTTTTTGAGCCGCTCACTGTAATTGGGGACCACAACTTGATTGCTACCATTAGAATTTAACTTCGCGCATAAAATTCTGGTGAACACTTGTTGAACCTTTTCTATTTTCATTTGGAGTTTCTTGGTGGCGGGGCTCCATACTTGTGAGCAATATTCTAAAACAGGCAAAACGTAGGCTTTGTAAAGTCTCAATAGAACTTTGGTATCGTTCGTGGCAACATTCCTAAAGATTCTAAACAGTGCAACAAAAGCTTTTTCCACCATATGACTCATGTGGCTTCTAAACGACAAGTCGGAACTTAAGTAAACTCCTAAATCCTTGACAGAGTCACTTATTTCCAGTACTACTCCGTTTATTTCGTAAGGTACTGATTCAATCTTACCAATGTGAAGGACTTTTGTTTTTGCAAGGTTCACAGGTAGCTCCCACACATTGGACCATTCCATCAACTTACTAAGTGAGTGAGATAGGGCTTCGTGAATTACCATTCTGTCATCTTCATTATATGAGCCATAGATTTTGATATCGTCAGCATACATTTGTACACTAACGGCGGTATGGGTTTTCAGAACGGACGGAAGGTCATGACAGTAGGCAAGAAAAAGTAGGGGTGACAAAACGCCCCCTTGCGGGACACCGCTGGGGCAAGGATAACGTCTGGAGAAGCTGTTTTCAACTTTTACATACATGTGTCGGTTTGACAGATATGAGGATAACCATTTCAGTAGATAATTCTCTACACCAATCTGCTCTAGTCTGTACAAAAGCTTTGAATGATTAACTCGGTCAAAAGCTTTCGAGAGATCGATGTAAATCACATCTATCGACTTTCCACTGTTCAGAGCCAAATTCAAGTCATAAGCGGTGTCAATGAGTTGAGTGGTGGTCGACGCACCATGTGTGAAACCGTGTTGCTCAGGAGGGATCACTCCAAGCCTGGTGAAAGAGGCGAGAAGTCTTTCACGAAGAATTTTCTCAAGGATTTTCACAGGCGAGGGCAAAATACTGATCGGTCGGAAGTTGATAATTTCATTTGAATTGTTGGTTTTGGGAATAGCCGTAACAATTGCTTCTTTCCACGCTGCAGGAATTTCTCCGAAAAGTAAGGAAGTATCAAACATCATAACAAGTGGTTTAGTTAGAACATCAGCACATTTTTTATAAATAATCTGAGGAATGCCGTCGATCGTAGCTGAACATGACGGCTTCAATGCCTTTAGATGCTTCAGCACTTCCAAATGATCAACCGGAACAATGCGATCAAAAGTAGTCGACAGAAAAAGACTGGAACAGACATTTTCAGCAGAAGGGCTCGTGTGTGTAGAAAATACACTACTGAAGTAGTCTCCCAAAGCATCGGCTTTCTCAGAGTCGCACGCTAGAATTTGACCAGTCCCGTCGATCAGGGAAGGTAATTTGCCACTACTCTTCATTTTACCGCGAATATAGGAGAAGAAAAGTCGACGATTAGAACTTCTTGCCAGAGTATGTTCTCGGCTTGCAAGAAACTTTTTAATATGGTGTTCAATATCTGTGCATACCTTTTTGAACAGTGGATGGGACAAAGGATTAGCTAGACTATGGAAAAGCCTTGTTTTTTGAGATAGTAGGTTGCGAATGTGGGAAGGATATAGATACTCAGAAGTTTTTGGACAGCAAAATGGGACATATTTGGATAGACCTGCATAAACGGCTCGACAGAATCTTTCATACATGTCATCAACAGAGGTGTAACCTTGGAAAATTTTCCACCAATCGATACGCGAAAGGTAAAAATTTAGACCGCTAAAATCAGCAGAGTAAAAATCAGGTAGGAGAAGTGGTTGAACTGTGGAAAGTGGAGCATTTAGTTTGAAGGAAATCATGTTGTGATCCGATGAAGCAAAAGGAGGAAGGATTTCGACATGACTCACAATCGATTGCGTTGCCAGGATGAGATCTAAAATACTTTCACCTCGGGTGGGTTTACTGACATACTGGGATAATCCAAACGCTTTGAAAAAATCCATAAATTTGACAGCATTATGGTTTTTTGTAACGTGATTAACTCTGGAAAGATCAACATTGAAATCACCGAGAAGAACCAAATTCCTTTGGGAAGAGCATAAAACAGTAAGAGCATCTATGAAAAGATCGTCGTCGCCCGTCAAAGAATTCGGAGGTCTATAGACAATCACGAAATGCACTCTCTGGAGTTCGCTCGCCATACTGGCATCGAGACATAAAATATTAGCTTTGGAGGGGAGCGAGTATTCAATTTTGTGCAATGTGAATGATTCCTTAGCAATACAACAAATCCCTCCACCTTTGCGACTTGCGCGATCACAACGAAAAACAACATAAGGTAAGCTTGATACTAATTCGGAATCAGAGATTTTGGACGAGAGCCACGTTTCCGTGGCAAAGACGAAATCTGGCTTGACCGAGGAGATTAGATAGTGCAGATGATGAATTTTATTTACCAGGCTACGGCAATTGAAATAAAGACACTTTAGGTCCGTTGCCCTGAAGGAACAACCCTGGAGTTTACCGACTGCTGACGGTACGGCAAGTCCTGAATCCGTTTCAACTCACCCTTGTAGACGACCCACACACGCTCGTTCGCACTCTTATTTCGATCCTTAGCTTCTTGTCTTAGATCATAATCGAGCTTCCTTTCATCAGGCGTCATACTCTTTCTCACGAAAACGCTGGAGTACGACGAGGTGCGGAGTCGGTGCGCATTCCTAAGGGCTGTCGCCCAGTATGACCTCGATGGCAATATTAGTTTGACCAAACGTGGCCGGCCTCCATTTACTCTTCCCATCCTAAATACTTCACTTGGTTTGCAATCAACTTCGAGAACATCCAGTATATCGGTAACTCTCTTCTCGAGCTCAGCCTGCTTTTCAGAAGCTCTCAACTCCTCAGAAGGCTCAGGGAGCCCTGAGAGTACGATGCTTCTGGAACGCTTCTCGATGGCGCAGTTGCAGTAGCCCTGTTTAGGGAACTTCTCCACAAGTGCTTGCACTAGCTGTTCAATGACGGGGTCCTTGTTCCGAGTAAATATGCAGTTAGCAATGTCTTGGATAGACATTTCGTTGACGTCTCCGTCAATAAGCAGAGATTGATCTGTATTCGACGAATCTCCGTTATTGGTAACTCCATTAGTAACTGTTGACTTCCTTTTGTTAGCGGCACGGCGAGTTTGCTGGGGCATCTTTCTTCCACGATGACCAAACAGTGATAACAAGAAATCGATGGGCTGCAGCACTGCGATGCAAGGACCGCCACTCAAGTTTTACCTGCGCTAAAACAAGAGAAAGCTACCTAAAAGTGAGGAAAAACCGATAGTATAAGCTCAAGCAGTAAGTTGTAAGGATATGCAAACCTCAAACCAAATTTGATATATGAAGGCAACAAAAATGAGTGGAAAAGAAAGTGATCCAATACCGATGGCAGAGAACGATGAAAACACAGCCGCCCAACACGAGGCCAGCGATCAAAATCGATGTTGACCATCAAATTTATGATGTTTTGGTTTTTGAGAGACTCCTTAGGTAATCGGTATGGTAGTGGTTATTTCTTTTGCAACGATGCGGAGGGGCCGCAATTCACAAATAATAACTGATTTTGGCAAAATCCGCCTGGTGACAAAGACAGCCTTATCGATCTCTCGCTATCGGTCCTCATCCTACGGTTCGCGCAACTCGACCACCCCTGTTGGACGAACCCTGATTTCGAACTCATAAAAGTAGTATTTTCAATGGTATTGGAAAGTATCGTAATCAAGAAAGTGTTCAGCACCCTCGGTAACTTCGATATATGCAAGGATCATAAAGTCGAAAATTTCCGTGAGTGCTGCCTTTAAATGGAAATTTGAAGTATGGGTGATCATTCTTTTCTAGAGGACTAACGTTATCTGACAAATTTCCGGAGCCCTTAATTTGATCATTGAATCCGAAAGGAAATGCAGTGATCATGTATTTTATCCAAAGTAGCTCTTTTACTCTTAGTTGGTTTTTAATGTCACATGCTTCCTCTACATAATCCAAAACGTCTATATCTATGAGTGATGGATCATGTCATGATTTCCTAAAATGATCAACTAAGAAGGTGTTTAAGTCTGATTTCGAAAAACTTCTTCTATGTTGGTTGATACGTGTTCTCAGCGTTTGAGTAGTTTCACCTATGTACTGCATGTGACATGTCGAGCATGTTAACATGTAAATGACATTTTTAGAATTACAGCTGAAGTTCACTGGCTTATTAGTCCTAAATAAGTAGTTAGTAGTGGAGCTTTTAACATAATTGTTGAAGTTAAATCTATCGCATATTTCACATACCCTTCTATTACATCTGCTCCCCTTTATAGGGTTGGATTCAGGGGGCTAACAACTTCGCATCGATTATTTCGACTACCACTTCCAGACGAGGACAACATTGAAAAGAAGTGGTTCTGGATGTGGTTATTGTTGTTGGCGGACCTAAATCCATTGAGTCTGAGGCGGTCCTTCCTAGACTCTTATGCAGTTTCCTTACCAGAGGGTGTTTCCTCCTCGGCTAGGGCGAGCCTCTTCGTCGCTGGGGAGCGTTACCCGTGGTGTAATCTGCATTGGATGCCCAACACCACCCCAGGGTTCTCCCGAATTCAAAATTTGATGCCAAAAGGTCTTTATTGTTTAGTATCACAGCGGTAAAATAAGGTTTGGTTATATCAACTATTAATGTTTGATTCCCAACCTTACTTAATTACTACGATCCCTTGTGTTAGTTTATTTCCTTAAAGCTTACTTATTACTCGCTAATTGTTATATGTAAATGTCAATTAATTTGAATTTCTGCGATATCTTGTTGTATAGAGAAAGCTTAATCCCTTCGTTAATCAAGTTCCTGAATATGGTGAAACGCTAGATTACTCTTAACGTTTTTATTTCGCCAATTAATCGATGCTACTGTGGGTACCTATACCAAGTATAACAGTTTATATAATCTGTTGTTCTTAACTTTTAATTAATAGTAGGCCATATTACCGTGTCCATCTCACCCTTGATGTCAGATGGTGGATATATCGCCTAATGTGATTTATAGTTTGGACACATAAGAAGGGCTTGAAGGGGGAAAGGAGGTAGAAGAGCTGTGCTAACTTTTAACTAATAAATGTAAATGTTAGTTTCCTATGTAATTGTCATGTTGCGAAGTCGACCACATGAGACCATTTGTCTACACCTCCAACTCTTAATGTTAGAGGGTGGCCACTTCGCAATAATTAAGGCTTTACTCAACGAATTTATCTTAAAAAACTAACTTAAGATTACTGTTATGCTTCTTGTCGTTCCCACTGCAAGGATGCAAGTGTTGCCCGAGGGTCTTCAGGGATCGTCTTCTCTGAAGTCAAATGGCGACCTATTTGGCGAGGTTTGTTTGGCAACCTAGGAAACGGGTTTGCCAACTAGCCAGGCAAACGAACTCCGCCAAATGTCTTGCCAAACAAGATGTTCCGCCAAATGGGTCGTCATACGAACCTTGCCAAATTGGTCGCCATACAAACCTTGCCAAATGATTCGTCATGCAAACCTTGCCAAATGGGTTGCCGAACCTCACCAAATGCGTCTTCATGGAAGCCCTGTTTATTGCCTCGTCATATGAACCTTTCATTCTTGCACTTGAAATTTCAACAGGTGTGGATCAGATCCAGGATGTACCTCGGATCTGGGTAACTGCACCAGCAACATCCATCGATGCCATGCACGACGGAAAGTGGCTCTTGCATCTCACCCGCATCGGCCAACGTCGTGCATGTCTGGATGTCGTTGGAATCCGCTGGATCCAGGCGACCACGCACTGCGATGCGCCGGGGATCGCGGGGACATCCTCGATCAAAAGTCGTGACTTGTGGAGGTAGCAGATTGAAATCCCAGCCCATTGTATGCCACTGTTCTGCAATGCGTACCTCAAACTTGGGTAGCAGAACCGACGCATCCACTCCAGATCCGAGGCGTCGTATGTGCTTTTCCCGGGAAATGGATCGCCAACACCCTCTCCCGCCATTTGTCTTGCCAAACACCCGGAAAATGTGTCGCCAACATATTCTCCCGCCACTTGCCTTGCCAAACACCAGGAAAATGTGTCGCCAACATTCGCCTATTCTTTCGCCTTTTGTATCGCCAAACATACTTGTAGTCCGTTCTCCCGGAAAATGTCTTGCCAAGCAAGATTTTGACCCGTAAAATGTCTTGCCAAGCACATTCTCTCGCCAAATAGGTCGCCATTGAACTTCAGAGTTGGGTCAAACTTGGCGCCAAGATAGAGTCGTCGTCTACCGATCATCCAAATAGAGGCGCGTAACTATAGTATGAATAGTTGTAAAACTAGTATGAGCATGTTACTACTACTGTTACCAACTACATGATGTCGTCATCCAACGTTGCTTCTGCCCTACGCTCCATTCTAACAACGGACAACAACTTGAGCAGTGAATTGTCAACTGCCCTGATATCCCTCGGCTTGGCAATCGACCAAATCCAGACTAAACAACAAGAAACCCTCAAGGAGTTGGAGCTGGTTCGTCGAATGTCTAGGACGAATTGGTTGATGGTGAATTAAATGTCACTACTAAATATTACTACATGTTAAATTAAGCCTTCATGGAAATGATTGCAGGTCATAAACATGCCATTGCGCTTCGGTGTTTCTAAGGGGCAAGCGTTACAGCAACTCTTCACTAAACTGGACTACATGAAGCCGTTATTTGATAGTGATAGGGACCTATTGGCTAACGATACACTACTCGTGAATAAGAATGGCCAACATTGTAATATGTCGGTATGTAATGAATGGAATTTTTGAACTTTACTACTTAGGTAATTCAAGCAGAAGCAGTAAATATAAGCTTAGCAATTTAGTTTTTTGTCGCCCAACGACATTATAATCACCTCATGTCGGCTACGTTTCAAAAAAGGATCATCGAATATAACCAAAATCTTCCCAAAGGTATGTTTATTAAACATAGCAAGGAAAATTTCTTAAAACCCTCAGGGGCCGTAGTAATTCCGCTATAACTGCCGGTTAACCGGCAAATTAAACCGGCAGTTATTTATGTTTTAACCGGAAGGGAAAATAATCTTGTTTCGTCCTAAAAACCAAAAAATTCAAGTTGGTTTGACTAACCGTGGCATAACCACCGGGTTATAACACGGTTAAGATTCTGGTTCAGGGCGCTCTATAACCGATGGTTTTGCGGATCGCCCGGCTCTGAAACGTCGATAATCATAGAGCGTGCGAGAATAGCACGCAAGTGTCAGAGACGCAGAGCCGGTTATTAAAAAGTCCTCCGGAGGACTTTTTAGTTCTCGGTTAAACATGCACCGGAGTTGCGTCAACTCCCTTTGACATGGTTCCGCGCAAATGCACGGTCTAATTTCGCGGCGGCCCAAAACACTGCGGCTCATTCATCTTTCCAACTCTCCGCTCGTCGTAGACTACCGAAATCTCGCACTGTTAGGAATTGTGTACCGCTCTGATTCCACAATTGTCGTGCACTAAGCGGGAGCAAGGTTTTTTCTATACTAGTTATCTAGAAACAAATGGTATCCTTTACCTATTTTTGTGACATTTTGTCTCAAAACATATCGTCTTTCCGAAACGACGAGTCCGCCCAAACGGTCGAGGCGGCCACGCTTGGGAGTAGTCAACTTCATCATCTCCAGTCTGTGTATCACGTTTCATCGTTGTCTTTCTGATATCAAACAATGGTCCGGCTGTGACGTGGACCGTTTGAGCGGACTCGTCGTGTCGGATACACTGTACGTTATTTTCTGTGTTTTTTCTGACGTCAACAACTGAGTCCTGTGGTTTGAGTGTTGACGTCCACAGTGATAGGCATAACCCTGAAGATTGTGAAGTTAAGAACAAAGAACCTCGCGTTGAGATCGTGTCTTTTCACAGAATTATAGAAAGTGACTTGTCATCGGATCGGTTGTCGTGAAATGTCATGGATGCAAATGCACACATTGCGCGCGCCTTTACGGCATCCTAAAAAATAATTTCTCATCAAACCATTCTGCTTCAATTTCTCCTTCTAGTCCCTTCCAGGTACGTTTCTAGTATTCTCGTCTCTAGTTCATGTTACTTTTTCATCCTGAAGTGGAAATTGCATGCAACTGTTGATTTTGATCAGTATTGCCCACACGCTTTCGTGTTTTTCCCGGTGGAACCCTTTTTTTTCTGACTTTTGTAAGGAAATAAGAATTTCATTTTTCTTTATCCGTTAGTACTGCGTGCCCTACCCTCCACTATCTCGTGAGTTCACATAGGTATGTGAGTATGTGAATCACTTGCTATGATGGAGGGGAAGCTTGCGTTCTGATTCTTCAGCATATTTTTTCTCTCATATGAAACGCATAAAACACGAAAGCGTGTGGGCAATACTGATCAAAATCAACAGTTGCATGCAATTTCCACTTCAGGATGAAAAAGTAACATGAAAATACTAGAAACGTACCTGGAAGGGACTAGAAGGACAAATTGAAGCAGAATGGTGTGATGAGAAATTATTTTTTAGGATGCCGAAAAGGCGCGCGCAATGTGTGCATTTGCATCCATGACATTTCACGACAACCGATCCGATGACAAGTCACTTTCTATAATTCTGTTGTCTTTCTACACAAAAGGTGAGCTAACGCATAATTTCCCTTTCCGATCTCTTTTCCAACTGCATCTTTTTTTTTTCTTTGAGATTTCCATCTATAATCCTACTTGACTCCTCTCCGTGCGCATTATTGCCGGTGCATTCATTCATCACAGAAAAGTGTGATTAGTTAGATGCTCAAATTTGCTTTTGATGAACTTTGCATCATTTTTGCGGATGCCTGATAAGGCGAACTCTTGATGTCCGGTAACTGGCATACGATCCTACGGCAGCCGCTCCGCGCGCGCCCTTGCGTCGCGGCTGTCGTAATTGGGTAAGGTCAGCCGCAACTGAACATGTCACAGTGCGCTGAACAGAATAGTATACCTAAGAGCTATAGAACGTTTCAAACGTTCATTAACGTTCGAATTTCATTAGAAATATGTCATAAGTATGACTAAACTCAGGGTAGCATAAGAATTCCCTCTGTAAATGTTGTTACCATTTCTTGGTCTAGTGACTTGCATTGCGAAGTCTTTCTATGGTACACTGTAGCATTAAGGAAGCAATACATATGAATGTGATTACATATACCGTGTATCCGAAACGACGAGGCGGCCATGCTTGCCAACACTCCATGTCATCATCTCTAATCTGCGTATCACGTTTCATCGCTGTCTTTGGCTTTGGCTGTGGACCGTGGACGTGGACCACTTGAGCGGACTCGTCGTTTCGGATACACTGTATATGACAATTAAGTTTAACTAGAGCATGCTTGGTGATTGATGATCTGATGATACAACAACAACGTAAAGCGAACGAATTCTGTACACATGTGAAATCACATAGAGTGACCCTAAAGTTTCTCGCGGTGCACATCTCAAAATTGATTGAAGGAATGGACCGCAGTCCAGCCCATCGTTTAAAGGCAGCACTCACGGAAAACTCCACTTCTGAGTTGAGTAGCTTACCGTGTAGCCAGCTACTAGTAAATCACAAAGGTAAGTTGAACACAAAGAATAACCCCTTACCTACGGAGGTATTGCCTTGGACACGGATGCGAGCATGGCCATTTTGGTGTATTTTGGTGATAAGTTTACGGGACAAAAAGTGCTGCACTTCGCTACCCTCGACAGTCATTTCCTTTGCCTTTCTCTTTGGTTATTTTGAAATATCCTTCCACTGCCAGTTAGAATTCGATTTCAGCTTGTATTCTATTCTGAATGAAACGCACGCGCAGCTCTCCCGTCCCGTCCGCAGTCTCGGATTTCATTGTCTCTTACGTGCTGAAGCATAGAGACGTGATCCTTGAGGGTAACAGTGACCGCCTGATGGGATGCAATCAACACAGGAAAGAGTTATGGGAAAAACTCTCGGTGAAGGTTTTGTCGAAATTCAAAATCATGATGACAACGACTCAGCTCCAACAACATTTTAATAATAGAAAAAAGAAGGTAGCAGGGCTGGACAATTTGGAAAAGAGGTTAGACTACCGTTCATCCTTGAATAACCCTTCATTCGAAATTAATTACGCTAGGTACCGAACTTTGACCGGCGGAGGACGAGATCCCGCATTTGAAATCGGATTAAACAAGTTGACGGAAGCGGAATCTTCCTTATACCAATATGTAAAATCCAAAGTTTCCCATCAAGGACTATCTAATGCGGACACATTGCAACTATCACAGGTATTCATTTGCCCGTTAGTGATGATCACATAGTTCACTTAGACTATCATAGAAATTTTGGAATTACAGGGTCGTGTACTATCCTCTGAGTCTTCGTCCGAGGATGAGGAGGAGGAGGAGGTGGCGGTATTGGAGGAGGAGGGTGGGCAGGGCTACCTCTCCACTTCGGAGGATTCAGGAGTGGTAGAGAGGGTACGTCGATGGGGTGCACATTCATGTGAATTCTATGGCTTTTTGATTTTCAGCCAGTCGATGAACATTTTGTGGCTACGAAGAAAACCAAGCGTAGGAAAGCACACGTATCCGCGGCGGAGGCGAGGGAGAAGCAAATTATTCTGATGGATGTGGGTGAAAAGCGTTGGAGAAATTTTCAGTGACAAGGTATAGACTGTAGCTTTACAGAAACAAATCAATCTCTTCGACCACTGGACCCGCCTAGCCGCCGAGCACATCAATTGTTACAGGACAATCAACAAAGCACAGGACATGATTCTTGATGGAATCGAACAGCTGAAAAATGCTGTTGGGATACCAGTACCTACTGAAATTGCTCCATTCACCGTAGTGGAGCCTGGGGACAATAACGTTGAAGCTAGTGTAATTGTTTGAAAGGTGAATACAACTTTCCAAGAGGGGACTAGCTCGACGTTAGGTCGTTGTGTTCGACTTATTGCCAGTTCTTTTGTTGTTTTCTACTGTTTGCCTTGTTACTTTTGTTGTTGTGAGGACGTGGTACTTATTATTTTGAATTGGATTGAGTTGTTTGTTGTTTTTTGAGTTTGATACTACATGTATTACGAGTGTTATTGTTGAGCTTTAATAAATGGATTCCGGTGCGATCAAAGACTAACCCTATTAACTCAACTAATCGTGCATGCATCCTATTAACATTGGATAAGAAGGGATTCACATAGCTTGCAGTGGAACTATGGTTATATGTGTGCGTGAACTCGGTTACAGCAAAGGGTGAATCAGAGCTTTGGACCTCATGAGCATTGCATGTGGTGAAATCTCCACATCGGATGAGATGGTGTCAGTCAAGCAGATAAGTACCGTGATACGTTGTTTAGGGGTCTTCAAATATGGAGGCTAGCAGTACTGGTCCATGTGACCTCCGTCATTCTCCTCTGACTTCCAGTTCCGATCTCAGTCCAGGGAGTCATGACATTTTGGTAACAAGTAGAGCTGTGTTAATCTTATAGTATAGTATTTATTACACGAAATCACTATATACATATACAATAAGAAAGCGAAAAAATAATGTGGAACGATTCACGTAGTTAGGTCGTGTAAACATTAACTCAATCGAATAAAGGTGGATTAGAAATGAACAAAACTCTTATAAATGTTAGTTAACTCAAACGAATGAAGGTGGATTAGAAATGAACAAAACTCTTATAAATATTATGTGCATAGTTTTTAAATTTGACTGACCATATACGTTCTAATGTCTACGTCGCGTGGTGGGTGAGGGATCGTGGATCTCCTTCTGCCTAGAGGACGAAACGTTGTCGCATTGATGCAGTAGCCGATGTTGTGAAGGACTGCACACGCAATAACCACCTTCTTAGCTCTATTTGCTGAGAGCCTTATCTTATCAGAAAGGATTGCGAATCGAGTCTTCCACCGACCGAATAGTCTTTCCACCCGGGCACGTATACGTGCATGCTCTCGGTTATAACGTTCTTTACGAGAATCACCTCGGATACTGGTAGGGCGGTATGGCGTGATGATGCCACTTCCGTTGCTGTATCCGCAATCTCCTAGTAAGGCGTATCCCTGTATCGCTTCTCCTGAGGCAAACGCTGACGACCCGGCGCAATGGTTCCACACGGACGCGTCATGAGCTGACCCCGGGAAACCACTGTTGACGTACAGGATGCGTCCAACTGCATCACAGATAACACAGACGTTGAGACAGGAGAATCCTTTCCTGCTCATGTATTCAGGACCGTTTTCGCTCGGCGTTTTAATCTTCACCAACGTCCCATCAATGCAACCAATCACATCTTAATAAACTAGCCGTATTATCTAATTAGGAAAAATGATGATACCTAACTCACTACTGAATTTTCCTGCCCTGGCAAATTCATCTGCTCTCTTGGCGCACCATTCCCGATCCGTCGGTTTAAAGACTATGAATCGTTTGACAATATCGGGGTGATTCAGTGCAACCACCACTCGTCGGACGATGTTCGAAACCGTCTTCTGGGAGCAGCCCAAGGTATCACCGACTACTACCTGATGAGAGTCTGTAGCCAGGTACCTCAAGGCCATGGCTACCTACAATATCTTAATTTTTATAAGTTTTTGAATTGTTCACATCTCTCACCTGCAAACGCTTCGGAATGGTCCACGATTCGCTCCTTTCATCGGTAAGCATGGGTGACAATAGAGATGTTAACCAGTCCAAATGCCGATCCGTAAATCTGTATCTCTGCCTGATTAATGACTGGTTCTGAGACAGAGTTAGCCGCGGATTAATCCTTCCATACTTGACATTCCTGCTGCGGTACCGTGGTGTATCGAAGAACATGAGAGCCATGATGATCCTTGAATAGCTATCACTGATGGTAACATATGTGAAGAGAAAACAGCTATGACCAGTTCAAATACTAGAGGCATCAAGGATCCACTTCAAACTCAATGAACATGTGAGAAAATGGATGAGTTGCGCATCGCAGGCCAACTGCTGCCAGTGTTAAGAAATGATTGATCCATAATTTCCTCCTTCTGCGATCACTTCCGGCAGGTAACACCACCTCAGTTCTTCACTGGCAGCTACGTTGGATGATACAGTGCACGACGGTGGCGCAGTGCGATCGCTGCGGACAAGCGTGCACATCTTCGCGCGCTCATTCCCTTCCCGAGGCGGATTTTTGCAGATATATCAAAACCAGAATGCGGTTATGTCCCGGTTATTAGTCCGTCAACCTGAGAAACCTGCAGTTGTCGGACGGCACAACTTTCTCTATAACCGTCGGTTCTGGCGCAATTACTACGGCTTTTACTTCTGGAACGCTTCTCGATGGCGCAGTTGCAGTAGCCCTGTTTAGGGAACTTCTCCACAAGTGCTTGCACTAGCTGTTCAATGACGGGGTCCTTGTTCCGAGTAAATATGCAGTTAGCAATGTCTTGGATAGACATTTCGTTGACGTCTCCGTCAATAAGCAGAGATTGATCTGTATTCGACGAATCTCCGTTATTGGTAACTCCATTAGTAACTGTTGACTTCCTTTTGTTAGCGGCACGGCGAGTTTGCTGGGGCATCTTTCTTCCACGATGACCAAACAGTGATAACAAGAAATCGATGGGCTGCAGCACTGCGATGCAAGGACCGCCACTCAAGTTTTACCTGCGCTAAAACAAGAGAAAGCTACCTAAAAGTGAGGAAAAACCGATAGTATAAGCTCAAGCAGTAAGTTGTAAGGATATGCAAACCTCAAACCAAATTTGATATATGAAGGCAACAAAAATGAGTGGAAAAGAAAGTGATCCAATACCGATGGCAGAGAACGATGAAAACACAGCCGCCCAACACGAGGCCAGCGATCAAAATCGATGTTGACCATCAAATTTATGATGTTTTGGTTTTTGAGAGACTCCTTAGGTAATCGGTATGGTAGTGGTTATTTCTTTTGCAACGATGCGGAGGGGCCGCAATTCACAAATAATAACTGATTTTGGCAAAATCCGCCTGGTGACAAAGACAGCCTTATCGATCTCTCGCTATCGGTCCTCATCCTACGGTTCGCGCAACTCGACCACCCCTGTTGGACGAACCCTGATTTCGAACTCATAAAAGTAGTATTTTCAATGGTATTGGAAAGTATCGTAATCAAGAAAGTGTTCAGCACCCTCGGTAACTTCGATATATGCAAGGATCATAAAGTCGAAAATTTCCGTGAGTGCTGCCTTTAAATGGAAATTTGAAGTATGGGTGATCATTCTTTTCTAGAGGACTAACGTTATCTGACAAATTTCCGGAGCCCTTAATTTGATCATTGAATCCGAAAGGAAATGCAGTGATCATGTATTTTATCCAAAGTAGCTCTTTTACTCTTAGTTGGTTTTTAATGTCACATGCTTCCTCTACATAATCCAAAACGTCTATATCTATGAGTGATGGATCATGTCATGATTTCCTAAAATGATCAACTAAGAAGGTGTTTAAGTCTGATTTCGAAAAACTTCTTCTATGTTGGTTGATACGTGTTCTCAGCGTTTGAGTAGTTTCACCTATGTACTGCATGTGACATGTCGAGCATGTTAACATGTAAATGACATTTTTAGAATTACAGCTGAAGTTCACTGGCTTATTAGTCCTAAATAAGTAGTTAGTAGTGGAGCTTTTAACATAATTGTTGAAGTTAAATCTATCGCATATTTCACATACCCTTCTATTACATCTGCTCCCCTTTATAGGGTTGGATTCAGGGGGCTAACAACTTCGCATCGATTATTTCGACTACCACTTCCAGACGAGGACAACATTGAAAAGAAGTGGTTCTGGATGTGGTTATTGTTGTTGGCGGACCTAAATCCATTGAGTCTGAGGCGGTCCTTCCTAGACTCTTATGCAGTTTCCTTACCAGAGGGTGTTTCCTCCTCGGCTAGGGCGAGCCTCTTCGTCGCTGGGGAGCGTTACCCGTGGTGTAATCTGCATTGGATGCCCAACACCACCCCAGGGTTCTCCCGAATTCAAAATTTGATGCCAAAAGGTCTTTATTGTTTAGTATCACAGCGGTAAAATAAGGTTTGGTTATATCAACTATTAATGTTTGATTCCCAACCTTACTTAATTACTACGATCCCTTGTGTTAGTTTATTTCCTTAAAGCTTACTTATTACTCGCTAATTGTTATATGTAAATGTCAATTAATTTGAATTTCTGCGATATCTTGTTGTATAGAGAAAGCTTAATCCCTTCGTTAATCAAGTTCCTGAATATGGTGAAACGCTAGATTACTCTTAACGTTTTTATTTCGCCAATTAATCGATGCTACTGTGGGTACCTATACCAAGTATAACAGTTTATATAATCTGTTGTTCTTAACTTTTAATTAATAGTAGGCCATATTACCGTGTCCATCTCACCCTTGATGTCAGATGGTGGATATATCGCCTAATGTGATTTATAGTTTGGACACATAAGAAGGGCTTGAAGGGGGAAAGGAGGTAGAAGAGCTGTGCTAACTTTTAACTAATAAATGTAAATGTTAGTTTCCTATGTAATTGTCATGTTGCGAAGTCGACCACATGAGACCATTTGTCTACACCTCCAACTCTTAATGTTAGAGGGTGGCCACTTCGCAATAATTAAGGCTTTACTCAACGAATTTATCTTAAAAAACTAACTTAAGATTACTGTTATGCTTCTTGTCGTTCCCACTGCAAGGATGCAAGTGTTGCCCGAGGGTCTTCAGGGATCGTCTTCTCTGAAGTCAAATGGCGACCTATTTGGCGAGGTTTGTTTGGCAACCTAGGAAACGGGTTTGCCAACTAGCCAGGCAAACGAACTCCGCCAAATGTCTTGCCAAACAAGATGTTCCGCCAAATGGATGGCCATACGAACCTTGCCAAATTGGTCGCCACACAAACCTTGCCAAATGATTCGTCATGCAAACCTTGCCAAATGGGTTGCCGAACCTCACCAAATGCGTCTTCATGGAAGCCCTGTTTATTGCCTCGTCATATGAACCTTTCATTCTTGCACTTGAAATTTCAACAGGTGTGGATCAGATCCAGGATGTACCTCGGATCTGGGTAACTGCACCAGCAACATCCATCGATGCCATGCACGACGGAAAGTGGCTCTTGCATCTCACCCGCATCGGCCAACGTCGTGCATGTCTGGATGTCGTTGGAATCCGCTGGATCCAGGCGACCACGCACTGCGATGCGCCGGGGATCGCGGGGACATCCTCGATCAAAAGTCGTGACTTGTGGAGGTAGCAGATTGAAATCCCAGCCCATTGTATGCCACTGTTCTGCAATGCGTACCTCAAACTTGGGTAGCAGAACCGACGCATCCACTCCAGATCCGAGGCGTCGTATGTGCTTTTCCCGGGAAATGGATCGCCAACACCCTCTCCCGCCATTTGTCTTGCCAAACACCCGGAAAATGTGTCGCCAACATATTCTCCCGCCACTTGCCTTGCCAAACACCAGGAAAATGTGTCGCCAACATTCGCCTATTCTTTCGCCTTTTGTATCGCCAAACATACTTGTAGTCCGTTCTCCCGGAAAATGTCTTGCCAAGCAAGATTTTGACCCGTAAAATGTCTTGCCAAGCACATTCTCTCGCCAAATAGGTCGCCATTGAACTTCAGAGTTGGGTCAAACTTGGCGCCAAGATAGAGTCGTCGTCTACCGATCATCCAAATAGAGGCGCGTAACTATAGTATGAATAGTTGTAAAACTAGTATGAGCATGTTACTACTACTGTTACCAACTACATGATGTCGTCATCCAACGTTGCTTCTGCCCTACGCTCCATTCTAACAACGGACAACAACTTGAGCAGTGAATTGTCAACTGCCCTGATATCCCTCGGCTTGGCAATCGACCAAATCCAGACTAAACAACAAGAAACCCTCAAGGAGTTGGAGCTGGTTCGTCGAATGTCTAGGACGAATTGGTTGATGGTGAATTAAATGTCACTACTAAATATTACTACATGTTAAATTAAGCCTTCATGGAAATGATTGCAGGTCATAAACATGCCATTGCGCTTCGGTGTTTCTAAGGGGCAAGCGTTACAGCAACTCTTCACTAAACTGGACTACATGAAGCCGTTATTTGATAGTGATAGGGACCTATTGGCTAACGATACACTACTCGTGAATAAGAATGGCCAACATTGTAATATGTCGGTATGTAATGAATGGAATTTTTGAACTTTACTACTTAGGTAATTCAAGCAGAAGCAGTAAATATAAGCTTAGCAATTTAGTTTTTTGTCGCCCAACGACATTATAATCACCTCATGTCGGCTACGTTTCAAAAAAGGATCATCGAATATAACCAAAATCTTCCCAAAGGTATGTTTATTAAACATAGCAAGGAAAATTTCTTAAAACCCTCAGGTTGCCGTAGCATCTGTGCAAAGTGGGAACGCCAGCTAGAATGTTGATCGAATAATGCGTTCCGTACAACCGATATTTAATATTCGATTTCAAATGGATTGACAAATTGAAAGTCCATAGAAGGGAGAGCTCAACTTTTTTGGCAAACTAAACAAAAACTTTGAAGTTTATGTTTTTGGAGCGTTCGATTTCTTGGATGGACCTTTCAACTGTCAGTCAAACTATCTAAGCTTATTCGATCAACACTCTTACAACAACAAAGTAAGAAAGTTGTTTCATGAAAAAAGAAGAGCATTATTTTTGTGAAAATACTCACCTTAAGTTGGATAATATTTTCCACAAAATATCCAATCCACATTACAGTTTGACGACTGTCTCCTAGAATGAGGTGTTACCACACTCGCTGCCAAAGATGTAGGTTGGTGGTCCTCGGCCCCCATGTCGGCACAGAGCTTGTCCAGCTTTACCGGAATCTACCTACTTCTTTTGTGACGAACACGAGTTATAGTAACAACTTCATTATAGAGTGACAAACTGTGCAGCACACGGGTCCAGACCCCCCGCCTGCTCACCTCCTCGTGTTGCCACTTTGAGTTCGCTTCCGAACTCACTGGTTGCAAAAGGGCACCATACCCACCCATTCACTCCCATTTATAGTTACTGCCATTGCTATCAACATATATCAACACAGTATCGTGCAACAAACATTTATTACTTTATACACAACACTCCGCTTCGAATTGCGGAGACGCCGCAGAGGGTGTGGAGAAAGAGAGGATGCACTCTAACCGAAGAGATTCAGAAATCTAGAAATTGCACATCACGACAGCCAGTTCTCCAACCCGACGATCCCGACCTAGCTTACCACCTTGAAGATGCACCGGATGTTGATGTCAATGAACTGCAGCGAACAACTTTGGGAAAGGAGTATGAAGACTCAAAGCCCACTGGAACCGTTAGTGAAATTCTTCTCGAGTTCTACTCTGATGTTGCCAACAGTCTGCAACAAAGCCTGGGAGAACCGAGAGACCATGAAATACAGGCCTCTGATATGTATGCGCTAGAGAATCACATCATCCTGGAGATAATCGACTTCAGTGGTGATTTCTCGAACGACTTCATCTTTTATACCCCACCAGGAGCAACGTTCTTCAACCGAATCTGTCCAGATTATATGAAACCCGACTATTCTTCGGATCGTCAAATGCGTGAAGATCTCATTCGCGGTTCGATTGATGCACTGGAACGATACTGCAACTATCGAGGGTCTTGGAGAACCATTGCTGTTATTCTATCTCAGACACTGGGCTAGCACTATCCTCGTACTACAGCAACTCACCTCGCCTGTCATTTCGAGGTGAGCTGCAAAATCGGCGTAATCCTAAGGATCTATATGCACGTAGTCGCCATGGGTTTTCCCAATCCTTGTCCCAGAGTAAGCGATTTCGTAACCCTGCTAGACGGTTTTTGTCGCCCTGCAATGGACTTTTCGTGGGGAAACTGTCCTGCCACACAGGTCCGCGGGCCTCTAGGGTAACCCGTAAAGGACCGCGGACCTCCTACCTTTAAACCCTTAAATAACGTGTTTTACAGCATAAAAACTATGAAAAACTTCATTATCGATGTATAAACAATAGAATAGATTCAATAAAACTTCCAAGTATTTTATTCTTCAACATGAACAAATTAACAGAAAAAAAACTAAGGCAATGACATGCAAAAAATGATAGAAAACAAGAACAAATATACTAAAAATGCAGAAAAATCACCCAGAACCTTTCTGAATAAGGTTTCTGAATAAGGTAAAACTGTACAAAATCAAATAAGTGAAGGTAAAGGTGATAGCATAGAGCATCCCAATAATGAGCTATAGCAAAAGCGTGATATGGAGCAGAAATGTGAACGAATTCACATGATTGCTCAAGAAAAGAAACCAGTGAGGAAAACCCCGCGCCGCAGAGTTGTGACGGCTATAGATAACATGGGCCCACAAATTGCGTCATCACTGTCATTTTCGGGAGAAATGAAAGTGGAAACTCCGCGGGGCGGAGTTTCTCTCAATGTTCAGAAGGTACAAATGATTTCTCGAGAAATCTCGAGAAAAGAAAGCAGTGAGGAAAGCGCCGCGCCGCGGAGTTCTGACGCCTAGATAACGTGGGCCCGCAAATTGCACATTAATTTGGTGTTTTTTCCAAATTTTCTCCTTTCTTCCTGCTGAAAAAAGTTTGTAGAAACTAACCCCAAGCTGCCCGTGGCTCCACATGTTTCCTAAGACTGCCAACGCTTGCTCATGGTCGTCTACGACTTGAATGTCCAGCGTCTCCACGTCCAGCTGCTCCATCTCGCTCTTTCAGCCTAAAAAAAGTTCAGGAGAACATAAACCACTCAAAGAATCTTCAGAGAAACGTAGAACATCACAAAAACACTTGAAAGATCACGACAACGGCTGAACATCCACCAGAACACGCAAAGATGCTTGCGAAATGCATCACGCGGCATTCTCGAAACTCCGTCGCCGCCGCTGCGCCGCGCGCGTGGCGGCTTGTGACGTCACGGGCAGCTCAATTCTTGGAATGCCGCCGAATCTCAAAAATCGCCTAGTCTCCGGGGGTGGAGCAGCTGGACGNCCACCAGAACACGCAAAGATGCTTGCGAAATGCATCACGCGGCATTCTCGAAACTCCGTCGCCGCCGCTGCGCCGCGCGCGTGGCGGCTTGTGACGTCACGGGCAGCTCAATTCTTGGAATGCCGCCGAATCTCAAAAATCGCCTAGTCTCCGGGGGTGGAGCCAAATCCGCGCAGTGCAGTAGAAAATAACCCTATAAGGTTTGGATACCGCGGCGCGGCGGTGTCGCGGCGGCCTAAATCGATATTGAGCTGTGGGGGGCGTGGCGGGGGCATGGCGACGAGTATAGTGCCGAATTCTTTGAGCATAGTGCTAGCCCTGTGTCTAAGATAACAGAATCTCACGTGCCGTTGCGCTGTTTCAGAAATGGCCTGCAGGACTTCGAGAAATGCATGGAAGTCTTTATTTCTACGAAGTACTTCTCAACAACACCGATGATCTACTAATACCGGAAGAAGTGGCACAGGTATACGCTGACGTCCTTCCCATCTAAGTGTTTCTTCATATCTCTCCTTTCTTTCAGGCCTTAAGATGTATTCTTGTGACTCCCGCCAGCAATGCTGATCCAGAGCGCAGTTTTTCCACTGCGAATCGCTTATATAGCGAGGAAAAAAGCAATATTAACACTGACACTCTCGATTATGATGACGTACGTTTTCCAGTCTTTCTGTTTTGCACGTCGCTTTTACTTCCCACATCTAATTTGAATTGTTTGTCAGTGTTCAACGTAATGGCCCCAGTTTGCTAACCGTTAAACCAGAACAGCTAGCTCATCAGTGGATGCACTCCATCCTAGGTTTCGGCCTCAGCTCAGGAAAACCTACTTTTGAGAAGGAAGGAAGTCTGATAGAGGATGTCAATTTTATAATATTATGTAGGATCTATGGTTAGTTTTCGTGCATTATCCTTATACACTACCACAGTTTTCGTTTCGTGCATTATCCTTATACGAAAACTAACTATGTTATAAGTTTCCTCCTGCACTCATCAGTAAGGTAAAGGAAACTTATAAATGTGTGTATCGTGTATCTTGACAATGTGTCGTGTACATGCACACACACACATATATGTTAGGTGTGTTTGCACACAACGCACTGTACTTTCACATACACACATACATGCATATATGCTACATGGACACACATTTAAATACACATTTAAATACACACAACCATACACAATCAAGTACAGTTAGACACTATTCAAAAAAGTGTGGTAGTGATGTACTTACCTGAAGGTATGTTGTGCGGTTGTGCACCATCAAGTACATACGATATTGATCGAAACAAGCGCATCTGATCTGTTAAATAGATTGAAAACTCACCTCACTTGAAAGCTTCAATATGGCCGTCCCTCTGGTTGCATGAAGAAAAATGAGGAATACTTTGGAGAGGTGATATCAGATGTAGGTCATGATTGGGTAAATATGAAAAAGATACTTACCTTATCAATTATGGTGTTTTGATGATTCAATTATGCAGTCGAAGACAACTGGTTAGACATGGACAACATAAATATAGCACAAACGACTAACAGATATGAACATTGGACAAGTCGTAAGACTATGATTTTCTGA
>JARK01000315.1:31137-62408 GCA_000688135.1 Ancylostoma ceylanicum
CCCTGCTCCCCCCAAGGCGACCCCCTTTGGTAAATTACCATCGCACGCTTGACCCTGCTCGCGATTGTCCTCTAGAACTCAAAGTCCTGTCAATAAGAATAGGTTTTGTGTTCTAATCCCTTGAAGTTAATTGCAACAACGAACAAGGAATAAAAACAAAAATGCAAAAAGGATGCACATGACAGGAACCAAACCCTCGACCCTCTGCCTAACAGTTCAGCGCTTCCCCCACTCGGCCATACTTGCTTTTTAGCACCCAAGGCAAAAATGAAATATATGATGGAGGACCTTGTTAAGCACGGATTCAAGCCAGATAGGTTTCCTTCCGATCTGCCAGCCTGGCCTCTTGCACTTCCTTTGTTAGTATACTAACAAGAACATGGAGTAGCCGCCAATCAGAATCGATCATTAGGAATTATTTGCGGCAGAGTAAAATGAGCGAAAAAATTGACAGAGTCGGAAGTGATGCGAGAGCTACAGCCAACCCGAGTGAATGGAGTTTAGAGGTCTCAACAACGATAAGAGACAAAGATTTATTTGAACCCTTCTAGTTACTTAGCAGCGCTTGTTTCTAAACGCAATCGAGAATTAACTTACAAAATCAAACCTGGAGTGATTTGTGCTGCAAAGAAACAAGAAAGTTGATGGAAGCGGTAATTAAGGGTGAAAGCGAGAGGGCATATGCTGCTGTGGATCGTTTGGGGGCTTACTTCCCTGCTTTTGTCTTCTTTTCGGCGAGCTCAATCATATGTAATACAGTCCTGGAAGCTAACCATTTTTCAGTCACAGAGCTAGGTTGAAAGCCCTTCATACTATTTCTTAATTGGCAGTTCATTTGTGTGCGTGTGTGCACGAGAACCAGCCAATGTCGTCAAAAACGAAGCACACCATCGTATTCAGCGCGTCGACTTATGTACGAAAAGGTTGCAAATTTTGATTTTTACCTTGATCCACAGGTGTTTCGGTCCCCTTTCCGTCGCTTGGAAGACCAGCAGTTGTTTACACCACAGTGAAAATGAATAAGAGTTGGTGTTTATTGGTCTGTGTTTATCAGGTTATACACAAGATAGGATGCGGGTGGGTATAGGGCAATTTATACTGGATGCGACTTGCGTGCGACTACCAAGCGCACGCATCCATTTGCGAAAGATTTTCGAAGAAGACCGGTCAACGCGGCATGAAATTCTCAATGAAAAGAGAGCGTGGCAGTCGCGAGGCTGCGCGTGCGTGCTATGCGACTCCGATGCGACTAGCCCCTATTCTTCATCATATAGTCGCACGCGCGTCAGTCGCACGTATCCAGTATAAATTGCCCTTATGTTTCAGAGACAAGCGGAGGAAAAAGAAGGGCGGGAGAAAGGATGGATGAGTGGAGTCGGGTCCCACTGTGTGATGAGGATGCGCCGGCGCTCAAAACTGGGAAAACGTCTGAAGTTGGGTCCCACGGTGTGATAAGGGTGCGCCGGCGCTCAAAAGTGGGAAAACGCCTGGATACGGATCCTATGCTGTGGGAAGGTGCGCCATGACTCAGAATTTTGGGAATACGCTATCGATCCGGTCCGCTTCCATTGCTGAATCGGTTCCTCTGCGTCCAACTACATATAGCGAGTAAACGCTAAATAATAGAGCACAGCAGTGCCTCTACCATGTGCTAGCTTCTCTCTTCATCTGGATGCGGTGTATTTCTGCTGCCATACATACTCAGACATTCGCGGGATTGGAGCGGCAGCCGAACCAGACTATGCTTTCAACCTCAGCCTGAACTGACGAATTGCTGCGCTTGCAGCAATTCGTGTGTTCGGGCTGCACTGCAGCTATTGAGGGGCGCGCAATGCAGCTATACTTGCCTTCAGTGCGCTCGAGTGAATGCATCCAGCTGATTGGTCAGAGGCGTCGTGAGGCAGGGCCTGGACGAAGCCCTACTTTCGCCCTGTATTGACGCGCCCTTAACGAGACACCACAATTGATCAATTGGATTGACCGGCTATTGCGTCACCATTCGCATAGTCTGTTCCAAAAGTGACGATAGTTGAGTATTCATGCGGATAACGAGAAGCCACTCTCTCCCTGACTGATATTATTAAAATCCACTGTATGCGCGCGCGTTGAGAGAACCCGGCATTCCTCTTAGCTCGGGGATAGTGGCTTTTTCCACGAGTTTTTCTACATTGTACAACAATATTTTGGTACCGTTCATCAGTACCCTCCCATTGTTGTATGTTATTACTGATGACTTGACCTGAATCGTTTTGTTTCCATATATTTTCACTCATGAGGTTCATTTGTGTTCTACCAGACTAGTTTTTTTCCTCACTCTGTTTTTTTTTTGTTTCAACACCTTTGCAACTATTAGGTTGTTGGAAAATCGATGACGGATTTTGACAGTAGGATTTTGAATTGTCGTAGCTCGGCAAAAACTAAACTTTCTCTGCCGCTTTAGTACTCATTTGAATCACCACATCTTCGCCATTTTTCCGCTGAATTCGCGTTCCACTAGGCTTGAAGCCAAGCTCTTCGGACCCTGGAAAAGCGGTGAGATCGTTTTGAGCTAACATATTTTGATTATTCTTATGCGGCTTATTCTTCCTCTCAGGGATGGGTCCCACCGCTTGAATTTGTGGTCATCGGTAGGGGAACAGTCCGCTGAGTCAGGCAAATACGGAAGAGTTTCAATCTCCGCCTGCATCTACTTCCAGAGCGGTTGAGTGAAAAGTGTGGTCTTGAGCCACTGTGAAATACTGGAGGACAATCGAATTGGATCCACTTGTTCAGTTTTTCCATCATGCTCGTTTCTCCGATGGCCCAAGAAGCCCCCCTCGATTGATGAACCTCAAAGCTACCCTCGAGATATTGAACATGTCTCCTGGTGATAGCTTTTATCAGTGCTTTCAAAACGGCGTTGACGTCGTCGAATTTTAGCCCATATCTCTGAAGGACGTGTCTCCAATACTAAATGACTTGGACCAACACTGGGTTACCACTTTGTTTAACATTCTTTCCTGCGTAGGTTGGCAATATTTCATGTGCAAGCCACTTTCTTGCTATGGAGTTGGAGTGCACGAAACAGTTTGGGACGAATTTTAGCGGACGAGTACATTTTAATTCAAGCCCAAAAACCACAGCAAAAGTTTGTGGATCTGAATAAAAATGAATAGGCAGAAAGAGGAAGAAATGGGCTTTGGAACAAGTACAAAATACATATATGGAGGAAGCACCATATCGCATTCCAAAGCATTGTTTAGCAGTTAGTTAGCAAAGTTTGTGGTCCAAAAATCCGACATCGATTTTGCAACAACCTAATATTTTAAACACGTTGTTTTCCCTCGTACGCTTCTGCTCTTCTTTCACTCAGTGTCAGTTAGTGTTGCTTATGTGAGTGAATATTTCTGAACAACAGCGTTGATGCTGCTTGAACTTGGTGCTGCTACAGGCACAATGAATGCGTAGAACATTTCATAAGCTTCAATAATGTGGATAAAATTTGACTGAAGCCTCCATAATGATTCTCACTTGGTTTGTAGGGTATAAGCTATCATTTTTGGCGAATTTTTGACATGAATCTAGTTAAGGCCAGTGGTGATAATACAGCAATGAGAAAAAACATCCAAAATGTATCCATGTTCATCACGCATGGGAGATTTTTTACATACACTCATCACCCTTCCAATATCACCACCTGCAAGGCACGTCAACGTCATTCAGTAATGTTCGCACACCCAACATTAACTCGTCCNTGCCCTGCATTCCTCTTAGCTCGGAGATAGTGGCTTTTTCCACTAGTTTTTCTACATTGTACAACAATATTTTGGTACCATTCATCAGTACCCTCCCATTGTTGTATGTTATTGCTGATGACTTGTCCTGAATCGTTTTTTTTCATATATTTTCACTGATGAGGTTCATTTGTGTTGTACCAGTCTAGTTTTTTTCCTCACTCTGTTTTTTTTTTGTTTCAACACCTTTGCAACTATTAGGTTGTTGCAAAATCGATGACGGATTTTGACAGTAGGATTTTGAATTGTCGTAGCTCGGCAAAAACTGAACCTTCTCTGCCGCTTTAGTACTCATTTGAATCACACATCTTCCCCATTTTTCCGCTGAGTTCGCGTTCCACTAGGCTTGAAGCCAAGCTCTTCGGACCCTGGAAAAGCGGTGAGATCGTTTTGAGCTAACGTATTTTTGCGGCTTATTCTTCCTCTCAGGGATGGGTCTCACCGCTTGAATTTGTGGTCATCGGTAGGGGAACAGTCCGCTGAGTCAGGCAAATACGGAAGAGTTTCGATCTCCGCCTGCATCTACTTCCAAGGCGTCTTGAGTGAAAAGTGTGGTCTTGAGCCACTGTGAAATACTGGAGGACAATCGAATTGGATCCACTTGTTCAGTTTTTCCATAATGCTCGTTTCTCCGATGGCCCCAGAAATAATCGAATGATGAACCTCAAGGCCACCTTCGAGATATTAAACATGTCTCCTGGTGATAGCTTTTATCAGTGCTTTCAAAACGGCGTTGACGTCGTCGAATTTTAGCCCATATCTCTGAAGCACGTGTCTCCAATACTAAATGACTTGGACCAACACTTGGTTACCACTTTGTTTAACATTCTTTCCTGCGTAGGTTGGCAGTACTTCCTTTCCAAGGCACTCTCTTGTTATCGAGTTTGAATTCACGAAATAGATTGGGACGAATTTTAGCGGATGAGTACCTTTCGATTCAAGTCCGAAAACCACAATAAAAGCGAGTAGATCTGAATAAAAATGAGTAGGCACAAAGAGGAAAAATGGGCTTCGGAACAAGCACAAAATGTATGGTGGAAGGACCATTTCACATTCTAAAAAATTATTCCAAAGTTCGTGGTCCGAAAATACGACATCGATTTTGCAACAACCTAATATTTTAAACACGTTGTTTTCCCTCGTGCGCTTCTGCTTTTCTTTCACTCAGTGTCAGTTAGTGTTGGTTATGTGAATATTTCTGAACAACGGCGTTGATGCTGCTTGAACTTGGTGCTGCTACAGGCACAATGAATGTGTAGAACATTTCATAAGCTTTAATAATGTTGATGAAATTTGACTGAAGCCTCCATAATGATTCTCACTTGGTTTGTAGGGTATAAGCTATCATTTTTGGCGAATTTTTGACATGAATCTAGTTAAGGTCAGTGGTGATAATACAGCAATGAGAAAAAACATCCAAAATGTATCCATGTTCATCACGCATGGGAGATTTTCTACATGCACTCATCACCCTTCCAATATCACCACCTGCAAGGCACGTCAACGTCATTCAGTAATGTTCGCACACCCAACATTAACTCGTCCGTTTAGTGAGAAAAACAAAATTCCTTGGTTAGGTGGAAGTAAGTTACTGATAAAATTTACGAGTGTCCTGGTGAAGCGGTGGTAGTAGGGGGTGGGTGGGTGCTCGGATAGAGGTAATCTTTACGAATCACGAAAAACTCAGTCAAATTTTTCAATAGGTGGGTTGGAGCAGGTTGAAGCATTCACCTAATTGGGAGGAAAATATGAGAAATACCGCAATCAAACGGGAAACTGCAGACAAGGCAGGTGCAGAGCAGGCCAGAGGGGGCTTCAGCCCATTGACGCAGGTTGAAAGCGCGACAAACGCAGGCAAATGGGACTGGCAGAAGCAGCAGCACGGGCGCGAAGTGCAGCAGCTAGGGCACTCAGTGCAGATGCTCGGGCGAGGACTCCGCCCACTTCGGGGATTGAAGCGCAGGTGTCATGCCGCTTGAATCGCGCTCCGCCTCGGCTCTTATCCCGCGAATGTCTGAGTAGTAGGAAAAAGTTATTCGGACTGTCTGCAGCCAAGGAATGGGTGCTTCGACGCCGAGAAATGGGAAGTTACGAAAACATGAGTACGGATAGGGTGAAGAGTGGACGACGTGGTGTGGGAAATTTGCCATACTAAGATAATGCGAGCGAAGCGAGCACCACAAGAAGCCTGGGAGTCCGGCGTTAGCCGGACGATCAGGCTGGTATTGGAGTATCAAAACTTTATGAAATTCTCTAATGGAGAAGATACGACTGAAAGTTTAAATTTAACAAAAACTAGTTTTAGGATAATCAAGAAGTTATAAATACCATAGAATTCACGTAAAGAGGTTAGGCGTACGGAAGAGCAACAAGAATTACCTGTCAGGATACGGGTGGTACCGTCCCATACCTGAGGTGTAGAGGGAGTATGAAACAGTATTATTGTAATGATTATTATACAGGTATACTATGTAACAGGGAAAGGGGGAGAGGACTGCATGGAAGATGGCAGCCTAGTGGTCTAGCCGCTCTGTCGGCACTGACTATCTGGCGGCGAGCGTGGCTCCACCGCAAATCCACATGTTGCTAGGATGGCCTTTCTCCTGACATACTCAAAAAAACGCGCCCTCCGTTTAGCAACCGGTGAACTCGTCGAAAGTTGCCGATGGCACGTAGCTATATGTACTTGCTACTAAGCTAAACGCAGAGCATTTCCTGTGCTCTTGTTGTACGTGAACTCTTCAGACCATGCTAAAGTTTCCGGAACCGTGAGAATCTGAGAGGTGAAAGTTTCCGTGGGTGTTGCTTTTAAGCAGAGGGGGTTTAATTATTCATTTCCTATATTACTGCTGGTTGTACTCTTCAACTTTTTAGCGTTGCCAGGTGGTTATTGAAGCTGCTTCCCTACGTCATCTTGTGCAAGCTTAATAAATCATGGCCTTTCTCCTATTTTTGACAGGTTCGCGACCGCGTGCACGACCGGTCGTGCACTCTCCATTCGGTGTCATACTTTTGTGAAATGTCGGCAGCTAGCAAATTCCTTCTTTCCTTCGCAGTAGCGTAGTCACGGATATGTTAGGGTATTACACACGCAGTGAACAAAGCAGACATTCTCTCAAACTTTTCATTAGATTTCTCGAACCAGAGCAGCTAGAAGAACAATAAGCTTTTTGAAAAAATCAGTACACAACAGAAATAGAAAGAACCTTTGAGAACTGCAAAAGAAAGGATAACTCTTATGGAAAATTCTTGCTTTTTATGTGGGAAGGGAAAATTGCTACCGCGTGACCACGTGCTCGACCGGTCGAGCACGGGTCTCAGGTACGCAAAAGCGCGTGTGTCGCGAGCGTGTTAATGCTCTTAATTGCTTCAACCTGACATGAAATTCTGTGCGACGCTAATTACTTTTTCTCATTTGTGGCGTGCTCCACTGAGTATCTGTTTTAATGTATGTATTAGGTCGTCAAGTATGAAATGTCTGATTTCGAACAGAAGTTTTATTTCATCATATCTCAAACATAAAGCCACGCAGTCAATCGAAGTATGCACTCATACTAGCGACACATCTTTTCCATCGTGAGGCAGGGTATATGCCATCTGCGTAGAAGCCTGGAGAATGAGTGGCGATGAAGCGATGGAAGGCATTTTCAACATCATGTTGGGAATTGAATATTTGTCCTTGCAAAAACTGATCGTAGGTTCGAAATAAATGGTAATCAGTCGAAGCAAGATCTGGAGAGTAAGTTGGGTGACAGAGAGTTTCCAGTTCCATTTCCTGCAGTTGGGCACCGTCGCTTGCGCGACATGTGGTCGAGCGTTGTCTTACAAGAGGATAGGGTTGTCTCTGGTAACCAGTCTCGGATGCTTGATTGCGAGCTTTCTCATCATTTCCTCCAATTCGCTACAGTAGACGTCTGCCGTTATAGATTCACTAGGTTTCATGAACCTGTAGTGGTTGATGCCAGAGATGGACCACCATACAGACAACACTGACTTTTCTGGTGGGCATCCGGTTTCGCACTGTGTTTTGGTGGTTCATTCCAGTCCAACCAACGTGACGAACGCTTACGATTATTGAAAAGAACCCATTTCTCATCACAGGTAGTGAATCGGTGCAAAAACGGCTCGAGCTTATGTCGTGACAGCAAGGAAAGACAAGCGTCGAAACGGTTTCTTTTTTGACCTTCGCTCAAATCATGGGGAACCCATCTGTCCAGCTTCTTCACTTTGCCAGTTTGATTCAAATGGTCCAACATGGTTTGCTTAGAAACCCCAAACCTCACTGCTAATTCACGCGAAGTCTGGGATGTATCTGCTTCCACTACGGCTTTCAGCTTTTCATTACCCACCTTCACCTCAGTTCGTCCTCGTGGCTCATTCTCAAGGTTAAAATCGCCAGAGTGGAATTTCTTGAACCAGCGACATATCGTGCGTTCGCTAGCAGCACCCTTTCCAAATACCTTGATGATATTTTGAGTTGCTTCCGCTGCGCTCTCCTCGACGGAATTCATATTCGAAAATCACACGAATTTTCGACATATCCATGCCTCAACGAGAATTGCGCTGGGGCAAAAAATTTGACAGTTGATAAGATATCCAAAAGACGATTCTGAAAGCAAGAGAATATACGTTCATAGCGGAGCAAAGAATGAGAAACACCGCTTTCAAACCGCGGAGATATCATCTGTCAAACTTGTCCCTTCAAGAAATCAGGCATTTCAAACTTAACGACCTAACATTTTGCTTCACGTCCACTATTCTCCGCAGGCTCAATATTCGACTGCTTCAACGCCAAGGATGCCATCATCCGTCACCGAAGGACAAGGATAAACATAGGTTAGTTCCTTTATCAGTGAACAACCTCCCCTCCATAGTGAGGAGTTCCGGGTGAGGTTGTTTACTTTATTTACCTTTTCTCCGTCTAAGGGAAGGAACGAAACGGAGCCTTTCCTTGATTTTTTTCTTGTTTTTTTTTTCGTCTTGTTTTTATAATTTCATACATTTGCTTGTTTATTGCTCTCTATAAGAATGGTGTTTTGTTTTAATTACTAACTCACCGGCCCTATTTTACAGTTCTTGAGCTAAACTACTTCATCGCCTTTTCTAGACTTGTTTGTTGGCTGTTTCTCTCCTAATCGCATTGCTTACAAGTACACTTACGCGTCACTGCCAGCTAGCCTTTCTACCCAGGCACGTTGATATAATTGCATATGGGGAGCAATTTTGCAGCGCGGTTCCTAGATGGCACAACCAAGCCTCTTAGAATGTCAATAATTGTGATTCATTTGGTGTTACATTATGGTTGCACTCGTTTATTCACTAATAAATTATTGATTTCGGTGTGGAATGAGTGAATATTGCCTGCATATGTTTCATTCGACGTGTAAATCGTATAATCTTCAAACAGCTGCACACTAACGATACTTGTATGAACAAGAAACTCAAGCAGATTTTTTGTTCTAAGAAATCTAGTCGATTTAGCTTCGGGGCTCATGTGATGTGGGAATGCGACGAAACAGAACGATATGATGCAATTGCCAATTCGAGCAAATTTCGCTTATACTACGTGTAGATTCCAGTGAAATTCAGTGGAATTTACACGAAGTGCAGATTCGAGCAGACTTCGCTCATTTCACGTGCATTTGTTCCGGAAATAAATTAAATAAATACAAATAAATACACGAAAAATGAGCGGAACCTGCTCGAATTTTTCCAGCTGAGCTGCTGCGGTGCGTAGTCAGCTAGATGGCAGCGGTAGACAGTACGACTAAGAGACTGTTACAAAGCAACTAACCACAGAATTCTATTCAGACAACCTTTCAAAGGAACCACAGAACCGACCGAATCAGAATGCCTGCAGCAGAACGGGTTCTGATCAAGGTAATCGGTCGACTCCCTGCTCGCTGCCAAATGCACGGATAACGGTGCGGATAACGTATAAGGAAAAACACCCGGGTAACGACTAAATGGACAACCGAAAACGGGTAATCTGCTCATCCCTGCTGGGTATTAAATGTCTATGGACAGCACCACTGCACTCCTGTATTTGCTTCAAAATAAATCGCGTTGTTTTGGGTGAGAACGGTTTTAAAAAAGTACAGAGAGATGTCAGGCAAGGTCTTGATGCGTCACTTCCAACATACCATTCAACATATCATTCTGTGCCTGCACGCCCGGAGAGCGGTCGGCTGGTCACCCGCTCTGGGTTCGTTCGTACTATTATCGCTAAGTTCTACATTACCAGTTTTATTCATCGCACGGATACTACGAGCACCAGTGTGGCACGGTGCGGAAATCTAATCAACTTACTGCCACCAATAAAGGTCGGTTATTCAGTTTACCTTACTGTGAAGTCTACCTGCGCCGGTTGTTCGTGGCGTTCGTGATCGCAGTTTGATCGATTTTATTGGCTATGACGTCTACCCCCCTCGGTGTTCCTTCAATTCAGACACGGAAGAAAGGACAAAAAAGGCAATGCATGGAGCTGGGGAGTTCACCATCCACGCGACCAGACATCGATGAGCAGGCCGAAGCTCTCATGAAGGATGAGTCCTTACCGCTTCACTTGAGGACGGTATTATCCTGTTTGTTAGAGGATAGGAAACAATTCCAAGTGTTGTTTGATCTCTGTAAGGAATTGACTGAAGAAGTCAAGACACTAAGGGCCGAGAATTCGGTACTTAAAAGCCAATGCGTCGTTGATAAGGGTAATCTTCCTCCATCTTCCTCTCCTCCAATTCGTTCCTCTGTATTGAACACCTCGTCTTCTAATCCTACTGAGTCCTTTGAGGAAACTGAACGCAAAAGATCAGTGGTAATAGCTGGCATAGTGGAAAGTAAGGATCCCCTGGCTTCGAATAGAGTGTTGCATGATCATCTCTGTGTTAAGGAGATATTAGATTTTTTGAATGTTGATTGTTCTACTTTATCAGCTTATCGATTAGGGCGTTTCAATGCTAATCACCCTAGGCTGATTAAAGTCGTTCTCCCCGCTTCCTATTTTGCTCGGCTTCTATTGCGACGTGCTCACCGTTTGAAATACTTCAAAGTCTCCGGCCTCTATGTCCGTCCCTCTCTTCCCAAGGCGGAGAGGGACAGACAACGCGCCGAGCGCGCAGCCCGTCGCAATGAGCAGAGCACGAGTAGTCAAAGATCTCTGTCGCAATTTTCTACTGCTCAGCCTTTGCCAAACCTCACTGGTATACACAATGCTACTGCTCAGCCATGTGCTATTGTCGAAGATGCTTTAGAACCTCTGACTACGTCAAACTAGGAAGTTTTCGTCGGATTTTAGACCGCAGAATCTCGTTTTTACTTGTGAATATTCGGTCTCTTTTTAAAAACAGGAACTTCTTTGTACATCTGCTTAGCAAAAACCAATACGATGTTGTAGCCATAACCGAAACCTGGCTCGACCAAACTTTTGATCTACGTTCACTTCTAGGGACTTATAGCTCAGAGTATGAATGGTTTCGATGCGATAGAAAGGCGAAGAAAGGGGGCGGAGTGGCCTTTCTGTTCCGCAAGTTACTATTGCCCATCCACGTTTTTAGTGAGTCAGTTGCAAATGCGTACGAGTTGCTTTGTTGCGACTTAGTTACTGCTAAACAACCTTTACGAGTTGTTGTGCTATATAAAACACCATCTTGTACTGTGAGCATGGCGGAACAAATGTTGAAAGCATTGAGTGATCTGATATCTTGCAATCGTTGCTGTCTACTATGCGGGGATTTTAACATGCCTGATATAAAATGGAAAGCACCAAAGCCGGACGCTTCCAGCTCACCTTCCAAGCTTCTCCTGGAACTTTGTCAATCGTGCGGACTTACACAACATGTCAACAAAGCTACATTGGGTGATAATATCTTGGACTTGGTGCTTTCCAGTGACAAAACTCTGGTTAGGAACCTCAGCGTAGGGGCCGCAATTGGCACTAGCGATCATTGTTCTGTCCAGTTTTACCTCAACATACCCATACCAAGGGTTTCCTATGTGGTCAAACGGGATTTTAAGGCCGCGAACTTTGCCGAAATCAGGAACTATCTGTACAATGTTGACTGGTACGGGTCGCTGGGCGCGGCCAGTACTGTTGATGAAAAGTACGAGCTTTTTATTGCCATATTAACGCATTGTATCGACCTCTTCGTGCCCATCATCAGGAAACCACTTCATACGACTGAGGTTCCCCCCTACCTCAAAACACTGGCCCGTAAGCTGTCTTTAGCATGGGATGCATTTTCTGCTGACAGATCTTTCGCCAATTGGGCAACTTTTTGTAAAATTAATAGGAGTTTTGAGAGAAGATTGTGGAAATACAATCATAATCTCGAAAAGAAAATCATCAAGTCCAAGGATAAAAATGCCTTCTTCAAATTGGTCAGCTCTAGGATTCATCAGAAGCAAAGAATAGGAGCACTGATTACGAGTCAGGGGAACGTCGCTCGAACGGACCGTGAAAAAGCAGAAGCACTTGCAGACGTTTTCGAGCAGTCCTTTACCAATTGTACTGACCCAATACCCTCTCACTGCACTCCTAGGTTTCAGAAAATGAGTGATTCGGTGTGGTTCCACGGGGACGAGATTTATAATTTACTTTCCACTTGGCCTTCCTCGCACTCTGATACTCCTGATCATATACCACTTGTGTTCATTAAAAATGTATTGGATATAATTACAGGGCCTTTGGTGAATATTTTTAATTTGAGCCTTATGCGAGCGGAGGTGCCAACTAGGTGGAAACTATCGCTTGTTACTCCTTTGCCTAAAAAGCCTCCATACACGTGCCCTGCCAACTATCGTCCGATTAGCATAACCTCAATTTTTGCTAGAACCTTTGAAAAAATACTTAAGAAGAGAATTGAAAATCACCTTCAAGAGCACTCCATTATATCTCCTTACCAGCATGGTTTCCAAAAGAATAAGTCTACAATAACAGCCATGCTGCAATCACTCAATGATTGGACAGCTAATAGTGACCAAGGATATGCTACCGACGTTGTGTTTCTTGATTTTTGCAAGGCTTTTGATAAGGTGCCTCACGATAAGCTCCTTTACAAATTGGGCATAGTTGGGATTCATCCGCGGATTATTGACTGGGTTCGGGCTTTCCTTTCTGATCGTGTCCTCATTGTCCGGGTAGGGTCTACTTTTTCTGAGCCCAGGCGTGTTACGAGTGGGGTTCCACAGGGTGGAGTTCTCTCTCCAATTCTTTTTAACATTTATACCTACGAGCTTCCATCCCTGGTTTCATCGCCCAATGTAAATTGTTGTGCTTTCGCCGATGACTTCAAGATATATTGCAAAATAGTTGGACAAGAGGATCATTCGGCGCTTCAAAACGCCATTGATAACGTGTACAAGTGGTCTAAGGAGTGGGGAATTCCTCTTTCAGAGGATAAGACCAAACTAATGCACATAGGGTCCAGAAACGACTGCCATGATTATGTCATAGGGGAAACCCTGCTTAATAAAGTTGATAAGATCAAGGACTTGGGCTTCATGGTGACAAAGGATCTGAATTTTGATCAGCATTGTGAGCAAATTGCAATGAAAGCCATGGGTGTGATGGTTAAACTATTCAAAGTTTTAACAACGAGGGATAGTCAAGTTCTTTTGACCGCATATAAAACGTATGTAAGGCCCTTACTGGAGTATGGTACCGTTATTTTTAGTCCCTACAAACGGAAGATGGCTGACAAACTTGAAAAAGTCCAAAACAGCTTTACTAGGAAGCTATTTATAAGGACAGTGGGCTTTATGTACGATAATATTCCCCCCGCTAAGGAAAGGAATATGAACCTCGGTCTCAAGCCTCTGGCTTGGAGGAGAAGGAAATTCGACCTTCTCATGTTTTATAAACTTATCCGAGGTTTTTGTGACCTTGATCCCAAGAAATTCTGCACTTTTAGACCATCAATAACAAGGGGTGGGGGGTTGAAACTATGTCTTCCTAGAGCAAGATTGAAATGTAGGTCTCACTTTTTCATCAATCGGACAGGTCCCGAATACTTAGGGCTAAGCAGAGTACAAACAATTCCTAACAGCGTCCGATCGTTTAAAAAGATAATCGACAACTACCTAAAATCCTGAAACTTCCTAGTTTCTTTTTTCTTCTCCTAGGCGATGTTATGTGTTTTATAGTTTTTTTTTTAATTGCGGTTGTATCTCCGTTCGGTTTTATTTGTTATTTCGATTCGTCCATGTTGTTGTTCATTTTCACATGAGGTAACTCATGTAATAAATATAAATATACCAGAAAAAAAAGAATAGAGTCTCTCCATTTCAGCATCGCCTTTGCTTCATCACCACAGAGAAATAAAACATAAAAGTCTTTATTAATATGCAACAACACGCCGCACCAATGTGTAGCACTGCCTGTGAATAGAAACCAATAGAATCTCATAGATTCCCAAATGAGCGACACACTTCGATAACTTCAAAAGCAATCACTCAAAACAAAGAGGCATAACAGGAATAGGGGAAGCCACCGAGGGTAGTTCCCCCTTCCGAACCGGTCTGTTTGAAAGAACTCGTAAAGTATGTAAAAAGCGGGAAAACAGCTAAAAGTAGAGCACTTAGACATGAGAAACACGTGGTTTTCTAGCGGTTAGTGTATTGGAATGCGTATGTTCGTGCGAGTATGAACAAGCGAGATCACAGGGCAAAGTGAAGCGATCACCGTAACTGCTTTTACTACAACTTGGACCCAAAAACCAGTATTTGGTATTCGTATGAATCATTTCGCTCCAGGCGAATCTATGAAGGAGGCTCAATAGAACAGCAGATTACTAGCGATCACTAGGGGGGGGGGAGACGGAAAGACAAGGCAGACGATCAATAGAGACTATTTTGGATGGTACTGGTAGTGGTACTGCTCCTAGAGTACAAATTGATGAACTATTCGCCTCACAGGCAGTCGAGTGAGTGTTCCTAACCGAGCTCCTAGAGACGGGTGTCGCTTAGTTTGATATGAGGCCTCCTTGTGGCGTACGGTGAATCAGTGACGTGACGATAAAAGCTGAAACGACAACTTGATGTTCACAGCGAATGAGAAATGTGCGCTTAGCACTGAGATTCATCGACGATCGAGTCTCTTTGCTCTACCAGAGTAGATGAGTTTCTCTATTTTAGCATCTTTACTATTGTTTGTCATGGCTGACTGAGGTGAGTCGATTCACAAAACATATTCATCTGTGACAGGAAAACTCGTCCACTTTAAAAGAAAGGGTTGGTGAAGACCTTCCCATGAAAACTGATGAAATGAAGAGTGGAGTTCTCTACCACTCACCCACAAACGGGAACGTAGCAGTAATGATGAACAGCCAGGTGTAGCCTATTGCTGTGAGGTAGTACTGGGAAACAATCGAGAGGATAATGCCACTGCAGGTCTGAAAATAAATATAGATGGACATGAATTTGAAAGAAAAATGTCTGAGCTTGTTCTTTTGCATGAAGGGATAAGGTATGTACCGTGGAGAACGTGAGGAATCCGTAATTGGAAGCTTTGTATCGATTTCCGAAGCATTTCACCGCTGCCGTGATGAACAAGGCGTGTGTGGCTCCCATGCAGATGAAAATCCCCACAAGCTAAAAAGATAAAATTTCACAACTCCCTCTTTCAACAGTGATCATCGTTCGCTCCTGTCCTGTTTTTCTCTGTATTTTTGACCAGAAAGAGAATTAAAAACAATTAGAAATAGATGAAGTATTTGATCTTCTATGATAAAATTGTGTAAAAATTACCTACCCAGAGTAGAAACGCGTAGCGACCGAGTTCACGTGTCATAGGTATCGTCAGCAGCAGAGCAGAGGCCATGCACGTTGCCATCGAAACAGCCACCTACAAGTACCGCCGGGTGTGATCAGGTGGCCGAGTGGTTAAGGCGATGGACTGCTAATCCATTGGGGTTTCCCCGCGTGAGTTCGAATCTCATCCTGATCGAATCTTTTGCAAAACTTGCAAGAACCCCACAGGTGAAGTTTCTTTGATTACCAATCCAGATAGAGAAGTGAATTGATAGGGAAAGTACTCAGTGTTTGCAATGTTGACACGACTCAGCTGGTGCGAAAAAATCAAGGAACGAGCTCTTTTCTTCTTGAAGGCACTAGCTTTTCTTCTCAAGCAGGTCTAGAAAATGCTTCTAGTCTCTTAGTTCACATAAACTACCAGTTCATAGATATTCAGAGGATTCCAAAAGATCTAAGCTCTCCAAAACAAGGGGCTCCGAATAAAACTTCCTTTCAAACTATCATCCCTGTTGTACTGCTATTTGAAATCCAGAAGATGCGATTAAAAATCTACAAGGGAACGAATTGTTTTTATAAGTATTTGAACTAAGTTAGCCAAAATTTACTTCCATCCCCCAGTAATTTTTCAAAACATCTGGAATCCTGTTCATATACTGCAATTCTGGAGTAGTTAACGCTACCTAGGTATTTAATAGAGGCTTTGTTATAGTTTTTTTTCAAGAGGAGATTACACATTTAACTGTGGCAAACTAAGAGCTTGTGAAGCTTAGTCCGATTCCGCAGACGTTTCACAAAATTTCAGCCAACTCCTACGCGCGCTATAACCAGTATTACTTCTACGTGTAATACCATGAATAACCAGAACATTAAGATCGTGGGTTAATTTCCGACTGTAATCCACCCAGCAAAATACTTGAAAAAATCCACTGAAACTCAGTTTCATGAGAAAAAAGTTCATGAGAAATTTATCATAGTGGGTACCGTGCGTACATACATATTACTAACAGAGAATGGGGTAAGATTCACTACATTACCAGATTCTCTCACAAAGCCCGATTTTGGACAATGATGTTCGCCCATTTAGAGGAGTACACATAGACTGCTACAACTCAGATAATCACAGACAAACTCTGGATAGCAAGCTTGCTAAATATGTAGGACCCTACGCAAACATCCAAAATATTGGATCCCGCCCACAAAGTGCCGGGATGAACTGAGCAATGGTCCCTACCTATTATTATACAAAGCTTGATGGAGTTGTAGAAAAAAGTATAGTCGACGGAAAAATCTGAGAAAGAAAAACTTCTGCAGTAACTTAAGATTTGGGTTCTAGCCGTAGGATAGGGAAGAAGTAGCTGAGCTGGCGTAACCTTTGAAAAATTCTAAAATTATATGGAAGTTCTCAGCTAATTCCGGATAAATACCAACTTCTGCAGCCTGGACAAGAATTTCTTGCAGAAGTAAGAAAGAGAGGCAGAGAACTACCTGAAAGCTCGTTCGATCCGTAAGATAGCCCCAGCCAACACGAGCAATAGCGTTTGCGGTCGAACCTATAGCGAAAGCTCTGGCCAGGAAGAAGTCGTCGTCAATAAATGTCTCCGCAAAAGTCTGAACGATTCAATACTTGTCGGGCAGTCCTCATGAAACTTGCAGGCGAACAACTACCTTATAAAGGTTATAGAACATGTTCGCATAAAACGAACAGCAGAACAGAGCGGCGAACAGGAAGTAGAAGGTGGAAGAGGCCAGCATCTCCCTCGGGCGCATGGAGGTTTCGCTGGAAGCAGAGGTTATTTGCCATGCAGTATCCAAAAAAGGAATGTGGCTCACTGAGATCGATAATTGATGAAGACATCGGATAAGTCCGACTCGTCGCTGGAGTTCGACTCTCGCGATATCGAGCGGTGCCGAGCGATTGTCTCGCGCGAGGCAGTCTAAACGAGGAACGTATTTTTGACAGTAATTCCAGGTCCAGCAGTCCTCCACGACCACACCGACCACAACCACCACAACCACTTTGAACGAACACTTCGATAACGACAGATGCACACAAAGAGATAGCTTCGAAGAAGAAAGAGAACTAATCGGTGTGAAAATGCTGTACAAGCTAATATCCAAGGAGCACTAGGAAACCCTGCAGCCAAAGCAGAAGCTAAGCGGCTTAGTTCTAAGAGCCCAGAACCCACGGATAGTTCCAGCCTATCTGGGCTCGACCAAAGCATCCATATTACTCTTTTCCTTATTCACGAGATATAAATATCTACACGTTTTTCGGTGGTCCTCAACAAACTATCTTAAATGTTAATGTTTCTATATATTTACGAGTTTCCGAAAACTACTACAAAGACTCGAAGAAGTTGAAATGAAGTCTTAAATACATTATATTATACTACATGGCAAGTAAATACAGGGTGACAACAATGTCTTTGGCCACGCTTTGCAACTCATAAAAATTCCTGTAGGTTAGACAAGGGAACCAAAATTTAATATGAGTTTACACAATGCATGAGCTTCAAAAACCACTATTAAGATTGCGAGCAAATCTCCAGTCCTTCCGATGTAGGCCTCAAAACTCTCACGAACCGCGTAGCCTAGAGCCCGCATCTCCTCAGGGTCAACACAACCCTACAACTTTCACAGGGTTTCAGCGATAGGTCCCATAATTTTATAGAAGCAAGGAGAAGAAGTGTGCTATAAAGCAAATATACGATTATATCCAGATATGTTGGTATCGAGGAGTATGAGGAATATTTCGTGAATGTGTCATAGTCACCGAAGTGACCTCACAACCAATGTTTTATGATTTTTTTTCAAAAGCAGTTACAAAATTGCTTTAAAAGGTCCCACCCATGCATATATTGTGCGGTTGGGACTTAGCAATAAAATACAATCACGGATTCCTCCATCGATACTTTGAGCACTGACTTCACCTCTGTGTTTTCGCGAAAACTGCAACAGATGAACACTTGGTGGTTTCTGCTCCAAAGAAGGACAACAATAGGAAATATTGCTAGAAATGAAATTACATTCACTTTTGGTCATTTTCGGAAAATTAGTGCCTTTCAATGTGTTCTCTACCAAAATTTCCTGGCAAGAAATCATGGCAGACCTCACCCGGCGGCCACGCTGATGGCAAGTCAACCACTTTCACGACTAAGTAAACCCCAGCTGCTGATATTTTTGCCGCAGAAATCTGTACTTTTGGTGGAATATAGAGGACACTTTGGGAATTATTCACTATATTTTTCATGTCGGTTCACTCTTGTAGCAGAGGGTTACACCAACTAATGCGGTGAAATGCTGTGATTTTGTATAATTCATTTCAAAAATTATCTTACCCAATATTGTAGCTCAGAAGGTGTAGAAGATGCACAATTTTGATAATTCTGATGCGCTTCAATAGTTTTTCTGCGAAAAATGAGCAGAGCATGGGAGAAATAGAACTTTTTACCACGCTCTGTAGGGAATGAGCAACCGCATCTTCGCACTACTTTACTTTATGATGCTGCCATTTTACTCAAAGGCTTTGACACTGTGTCATATACTAAATATATGTTGGTAGCGACATATGCAACACAACCAACACCATTGCCACCAATTGTTTGCCGAAGTTGCCAGAGAAAATTTCTGTGAAAGTTTTGGCCAAAGACTTTGTTGTCACCCTGTACATAGGTTATCTCTAGGAATCAGTGGCGGATGCAGAAATGCTTACCCAAGGAGGTGTGCATGGGAAATACCGAGTCTACACCACGTTGGGGACCCGGGTGGAGAATGAAAATAGCAGAACTAATAATTCATCATGTGACTTTTCAAAGTGTTTTTTGTCTTCAAAGAACTAGTTCAAAAATTGAAGGTTTGCTGTGGGAAGCCAGAGAAACGAGGAGAAATCACGACCATTCGCTCAACAGCATGTTCTTGTTTACAAACACACATGTGACTGGTCCGCTGAATTTGAAAAATAAAGATAAAATAAAAGTTCCAGCTCCCAAGAACTCCTATTATAATTTTAGCTCAACAATTCTTAAGGGCAGAGGAACACCTCGTTTTTCACTTAGACGATATCAGCATATCCTTGACCTCCTCGCCACGCTGATTCCAACAACGTACAGCATAAGTCATAGAAGTGACAAAACCCCCGCTTTTTGTAGGCTCAAGGTACCCGCTTTTTGGAGCAGGGGCGGATCCGCTCCAAAAAGCGGGTACTTGGTGCTGGCTGCCCGCCACGGCAGCAACGTCGGGTGAACACGTCTAGTCCTGTCCGATCGATGAGATCAACGGTGATACACGTCTTTGCACGTGAATTTGTTGCAACAAACTTGTACAAACCCCGTCACGGAAAACGGGTTTGGAGACCATTCTGGGACATTTCAAGTACATTGCCGGAATCAGCACATCCAGGAGGTTCGGAATATGTTAATAACTCGAAAACGATATGAGGTGGCCCTCTGCCTTTAAGGTGTTGAATAGGTTGAGGAGTTTTGCGCTAGGAGAGTTTCATAAAAGCTATAACACGGTTCTGAACGGATTGAGAAATCATATGAGCTTTGTAGAGATCAGGAAGGAAGAAGAGAATCCATAGAAAAATTTAATAAGGGGAATTTCAAGACGAAGAAGGAATAGAAGCGGTAGAGGTAGAGCGACATCTTTCCAACAGGTGTTAGTGCACTGCTACTGGATGTATCAGATCACACACAACACTTTAACAGGAATCGCATGCAGCAACCAACGAGTTCTTCCGACATTTCAGTCAAGAGAAGACAAAGTCTCAGGTGTTCGCTTTTTTTGCAAAGTTCAGGTTGCGACAGAACTCATTGACCGGTCTGGCGCATGCAGTTTCCGTCCAAGTACCGTTATCTCCTCACGCGGCAACTGTTTATACAAGACGGCTGAGAATCGCTGACGAGGATTTGCTCTGCGGCCATGGCGCATTCCACGGAGGTACTCGGACACGGAGCCGAGTCCCGAACTACGCATCTGCAGCCGAACACAGTAGGTGCGATCAACACAAGGTTTGAAAAACCACACTGGATTTGGATGTTAGACGGAAACACAGCGAGCAAGGAAACGTGGAAAGCAGCCGACCTTCTCGGGAGGATCACACACGACGATGAGGCCTATCAGCTGCATGATGGCGTAGACGGCGGACAACGTCAGGAACACATCAGGAACACGAAGCAGGAGATCTTTGTCCAGAAAGTAGCTAAAGCAGAGAGGGAAAATCTTCCTGGCTTATAGGGAAGTTTCGCTCGACCAAACAGAAACTTGCCCATCTCGTGTTGACGGCAAGTTCTTCGGGTTGATGAGCCTTGTTTGAATTGGTGCAAAAATGGACGACGAGACGCCGAACCCAGCTGCGACGATCCCACTCGCCAATCCCACTTTGTCTGGAGCCCACTGCAAAGTGAAGCAATTTAGCAAAAAAAAACTGTGACGAAATAGGGGTTGCAGCTTACGTTGATAACGGTGGCAACAGCCGTGACGTAAGCAATTCCTTGGCCGAGGCCGAAAAGGAGCCCATACGTCACGAAGAATGCGAAGAACGAGTGTTTTATGGTCCAGAACGAGAGTGCAACGCCTGATCTGAACAGTACAGCTGGAAGTGCGAAACGAAAACAGCTGGAACTTGGTAGTACCGGGGAAGGTAACATAGTAAATTATATTAGACATTTATTTACTTGCTTATTTCGAGACGCTGTTTAAGACAGACGTTAGAAAATGTTAGTGTAAGCGACTCCGAACAGAGCGCTAAAATTGACAAGTACACAATAAACAAGTGCAGCCAAGTACTTAGTGTTAACGAGATTGAATAATCCATAGGTAAATTGTGGTCATTTAAAAAGTCAAAAGCTTCGAAGCAGCTCTACTTTTAAATGACGCAATCGTGCAGTTGGTTTTTGCCGTTTTGCTCAGACAGACATACATGGATCCTGCACGGGCTGTGAAACTCGTGAATCTACGCGTGACATGAGACTAATTATCTCTTTAGCTTGGGATCTATTTTGTTTTCGTGATCTTTCCTTATACAAGACTAATCAGTGCGATAAGTTACTTCCTGCACTCGTCAGCATAGTAGAAGAAACTTCTTGAATGCGTAATTTGTCTATTATTTGACGGGTTTAGTTTGAAACATTCTTCTTTAGCCCATTGACGACGGCGCGCGTTTTCGCGTGTCTGGCGCGCGGGACCAACGCCCTTTTCAACAGCGCGGTGGACGCAAGGTTTCACACAATTATGATAAAAATACTGAATATAAACTGAATAGTTTTGAAAAACTAGTTTGGAATCTTGTTTAGGTAGAGTGTTGTTATCACTGGACGAAAAATTAGTGCTTTCAATCCTGGTTTTCCTACTGTGAGGCTGCAAGAAGTTTGTTCACGAGGTCTTCAGTGTTATAAAGAATTATTACGGGATAACACGTATTTATATGTCTTTCTCCCAACTCAGCAAGATGTTCTGAATTGTTTTTGTGCGAGAAACTTGAGTTCCGTAGATATAACATTCTTTCACTACACAGGAAATTCGATTCACTCTCCTCGTTTTCAAAAACCTCATCCTTTACAAGCCTTTTGTTGCACCTGGAAAGTAGTATGTCTCAAACCATGAAATAAAAGAGAGCGTTAGGAAGTAACGCATTGATTTTTTGCAAAAAAAAAAACAGCAAAATGTCACGAAGTAGAGTACTGCAGTTTGCTAGAAGAGCGCGGCTCACCGGTGAGCCGCACGGTCGCCAATGGGTCAAAATTAGAATTGTACAAAAAAGTATCTTACAAATGTCACCCTTCCACCATCGGATTTTGGGTGTGGGTGCATGAGGCAAAGGCGCCGGTCATGTTTCTGTGATTGGCCCCTTCTATGAACTGCCCAATCACAGAAACCTGGCGCACCTATTTTGCCTCATCGTGACCCATCCCCTCGGATTTTATTGAAATTCTCAACGAAGAATAGCAACGGAAGATCTAGACTGTTCTATATGACCTCTATTGAAACATCAACTCGATATGATGATATCCTACCTAGTTGTTTGTGGAGCCCTAATTGAAAGTCGTTTCATCTTGGTCTCATGTCATTGCTTACTTCGTTTCCCTTTTAATAATTTTCGTATTACGGAAGTTGATGTACGTTTGTACTTGTGTCACATTTTTTTCTCATTTTATTTTACGTTCATACGTGTTCTGCACATGCAATAGATGATGATAGATGTACTGCTACGAAGAGTAGTCTATGCTCGGTTTTTAATATAAAGCATTAAATAGCATGTATATTGACATGTACATAGCAGCTGGATTACATTGGTTGCATTGAACGTAGACCATAAGTGAAACCAAAAACACAATGGCCTCTTTCTATCCAAAAAAACGGCTGTTCACTATGAGGTTGACTATTGTCTAACTGCACAATGCAGCGCAAAAAGGAGGCTAAAAAGACGGCATTCAGCTGTTCACAGAACAAGTTTCATTGACCTCAGAGAAGCCGAGGAGGATAGCAGAACGACTGCGCAAAAAGAGGACTGGAGGACAACAACGCGCATACAATGGAGACGACCCTGCAGAATGTATTGACTTTTTGCCTGTCTTGATGAGAAGCTCAGAGGCAATTCTGCAGCATACCGGATCCATACAAAAGCTGTGCAGGAATTTGTCACGAATTTATTGCTCAAAAAAAAAGCATAAGCTGTCACACTTCCACATTATCTTTTCCTGGAAATAATTACATAGGTACGCGTAGTTCTGCAACCCGAGAAACAAAAGTTTGAGCTATATTCAGTTATTTCCGCCCAAAACCCCTCAAAGATTTTGACAACGCCAATGAGCGTTACCTAGTGTGCTGATCACGATTCTTCTGCATGTCATTGCAGATTTCTTGCAGAAATTGAGTACCCTCCCGATGTCCCACAGTAATGCTAGCGTTATCTTACTGACGTTGTCTGAAAACTGATGGTGTATTCGTATTTAGAGCATCAAACAACCTCCGTGCGCTTAGCTCCAAAAAATTCTACAAGGATTCGCGTCCACCACCGGAATGCCGACAGCCAAAGGGAAAATTCCAAAAATTGGATTGTTGGAAGTTGCTTCTCGATTTTTTCCTATCTTTTTGATAAAGCGATATTTTAAAAAAATGTGTGTGCTTTTCACGAGGGGATATGTTTTCTTGAAACCACATACCTACCATAACCCCATAGAAATGTGCTCATAGTACAAAATATTCGGAAACACTGTCGGAAGGACCGCAGCACAAGGATATCTCGACCATGTGGTTGAAAAGCAAGAGATGCAGAGATGAAAAGATTTGGAAATACCCCTTCAGAATAGATTTATGTGGAGAAGGGTTTTAAGGACCCTAGCAGAAAACCTAAAACCGCAGTGGAAAACCGGAAAAACCGCAGCAGTTATTCGGAAGAGCTGCTGCAGAAAACCGGAAGAACCATACATAGGTCACCGGTAGGTTCTTCTGGTTTTCTGCTGCGGTCCTTCCGAGAATTTGTCTAAGTGTTTTTCTCCTAGATAAATGTTTGAAATAGTCCCCACTTTACTCCCCACCCCGGAAAATCTCAATGTGGTTTTGAGGAGGAATATCAAGCGGGGTAGCGTTCTAAACTGCACAAGAATATCTATTAAAGTTGTGCTCAAAAGTTCAAAGAATTCGGTGAGCTTAACAATAGAAAGTTGAAATGCACGAGAGCCAATGCGAGATCAGACCGATCGTTAAAACTGGCTGAAAGCCATAGATGAAGTGAACTCACGTAGCTATAGTGCACCCAATTAGAGTTGCCATTCGCGGGCCAACATGCAGCGCCAACGTTCCTCCAATCACCATTGCAAAGGGGAAGCAGCCTGAGCACCAGCAAGAGTAACACGCAGCCCTTTGTAAGAGGCAGCTCCCTAGCACTCACCCTGAAACGTCGGCACCCACATGAAGTGCTCGATTCGCACAGATGGATCGGTGTAGTTGCGCATGTACGAGGCCATGTATGGGAGCATGTTCCCTGGAAATAGTTTGATGGGCATATTACCATAGGCGGAGCCACAAGTGTGATAGCCAACCGAAGGTGTGATATGTTCCTATAGTGAGGTGGATGAGCACAGCACCCGTCAGTACGACGATCAGCCGAGCCAGCGGTGGCAGGCCGAAGATGAGGCGCGCGATCGGGTCGACCATGGCGCGCACCTAGATCGCTCGGGTCTGTTCAGTGCTCATGGAACTCCTGCAACCGGTGACAGCGCTTGTACCGTAACTGAATGGTGACAAATGGGTACGTTATGTTGACACAAACAAGGTGACAACAAGATCGTTGGCTGAAGAGCAAAGTATAGACATTCATTGGATAGAGAACAGGAATTTTCGAAGGACGCACACAGAAGCCTTAGAAGGAGTAGTCTTCAATGGCAAAAAGGACGGGAAAGACCGACTACAGATTGACGATTCGATGATTTCCCATGGAAGCTTCTAAAGATTGATGATTCTCTACGAAAGTTTCTACGAAAGTTTTGACAAAAATGAGAAGTATGCGGTCGCCTTCACAAACTCTCTGTATGACAGAGTCAAAAAGCGTAGTTAGAACATCAACAAACGCAACATCATTTCCCATCTTTGACAATCCAAGCCAAAACGTCTTGTACATAGAATTGTAAGGGACAGAGAAGGGGGAGGCACCCTAGAAATTTCCAAATATCCATGCCCAATCCAACTTATCCACGCAAAAACGAAAATAGATGGAATTGGGCTACAATTCAGACATGATAATGAGGTAGACATTTTTCTCGCCGCCAAAGAGTTCATGCATCGACTCCCACTGACGTCGTTCATGAGCAAGAAAAACAGGAATGACTTCGATTTGTATGAGTAATGGAGGATGTATGGAAATAGTTAGCAGAAATAAATTGATACAAAGATTTGAGAATGGATGTTTTGGAGGAAAACTTTAGCGTGAATGCAACAAACTCAAAACAATCAAGAAAGCAAAAGCAACACAAATTCACCTTTCATGAGGATGCACACTTCCTGGATCCTCTGGATGGGTAGGCAATCACATAAAAGCGGTGGGAATATATAATATAATAAAATCTTGCTGAAGTCTGATACTGTATTTTTGATTTAAAGATTTAAGAATTTGCTGGAAATTTTCAAACAAAGGAACTTTCGTGACATGCCTATGTATCGAAGGCGCGATGGTCACTCCCAGGTCCAGTAGGTGTTTATGGTTGAACTGTGCTGGAACTTATTTTATTTTATTTTATTTTATTTTATTAGTACATCACAGTTGATGTGCTTTATACAACCATAGTCCATAGAGCAAATACAGATGAGGAAAGTGATGAGAACATGTGGAAAAACTTATGAGGTTTTTTTGAGAATTTTCAAACAGTGTTTAATATGTTATGCTGCAAAAGGGTATAATTTCTTTTCGGAGTGTCTAAGTCAAACATCTGTGCTACTACCTTGCAAGCACGCACCACAGCGGGTTCTGTATCTCAAGAGCCTCTTTGAACTGATACGTACTGTGGGCGCTGTAGGCAGTAACTTGATTGTTCTCAACTTTTAGGTAGGGTTATAGTCAGTAACATGTACAACCCATCAAGCACGCTCTACGGCGGGTTCTATCTCTCAAAACCCTCTTTGAACTGGTACGTACCGTAGGCGCTGTAAGAAGACACGTAACTTTAATGGTGCTGAGAGAAACCTCGATTCATGAGTGGATTCGTGAGTAAGACATTGGCAGTACTGCATAGTAAACAGGTGTCGAAGTAAGGATCGGAATTATCGGTTTTTCGATCAGAATGGCGCAATACAAGTAAGATTGATTCAGACTCAGCACTTTCCTCAGTATATTACAGGCGTTATGGAAGTGAAATAAGATATGGAGAACTACTGTAAACATCGTCATGGATAAAGGAAAGGAAAAAGTAAACATGAATCTAGGAGTTTTTTTTTACAAAAATAGTGATGAGTTCAAGAAATGTTCAGATCTACTACTTAACATCCGAAAGGCTAATAACTTTTAGTATATCTACTTTCCGCAAAGTGCTTTTGAAGTGATTAGAGTATTCCAGGGATAAAAGTGTTGCTGGCAGTTTTTGCATCCACGTACAGGTTCTGAAAGCAAAACTGTTGGCTTGTCTTGCACGATTGAAGTTCCCCATTTTGGGAGTTGTCAATGAAAAACCATCGCGACGTCCAAACGATGGTCGGAACATCCAAAAACGGGAAGGTTTTAGTCTTATTTAACTTAGGAGACGTTCCGTGATGTTTTCCAGGCAAGTCCCTATATGACACTGATATATAAGATAAGGCTATGGTATGGCAAAGGGGAGACTACACAGCAAATTCATCGAACTATCCGAAAAGTGCAAAGAGATGGCGACTGTTCGTCAACGGATGCCGTCGCCTTTCTCACGCGGAAGGAAATACATAGCCTTAGTGAAAGCAGCGCTCGTTTCAAGTACCGCTCTGTTGCATCCAATTAGCGCAGTGGTGGAACTCGAACAATTGGTCGATGCTAAAAGCGGCCTCGTTCAAGGGCGAAAAAGCGCTGGTTATGCACTCTAAAGAGCAGGACAGACCGAATATGAAGCCATGTGTGTGGAAATTAAGGCAAAAGAAACGTGTGCAGCATGGAAAGGGCAAGAATAGAAACGTCACACATATGGACGGGAGCGACATTCATAGGAGCTCGAAATGGGGATTGATCTATGTTTATGTATACATTTAGTAGTTCGTATGCTTAAATGAAAAAAAAAACTTCTCTAGGCAGGTCATGAGGTCGACCTTATGGTTTTTTTTTGTATTGAGATTCAGCATTTATCGGATGACCATGGTCGTAGGAACGTTGGCTAGACCGTGAATGTTTGCACAACTGTACCCTGCCGAAGAGTGAATGTTATTTTCTACGGAGGACAAAAACGTGACTAAGGGACCCATGAATTCGCCTAAATTTCGCAACCTTTTTAGGTTAATTCCCGAATGCTTGAGCAAGCAGTTCGGTTCTTTGCAGTTTGTCAGAGGCTGTGACCCGCAATAAACTTCATTTATCCGAGACTGACAAAGAAAAGTGAGCAGATGGACAGCTGCGGATCACTGATCAAACACAAGATCCGGACAGTAGAAAGATCTGAACAGTCAGTCTTCCTCGGGGCCGTTCCCAGGGGGAGGGGAGTTGTTTTTTGATGCTTTGTGAGCAACGTGTTCGCCGAACGTTCTTTCGATTCGTCTCTGATAATTCAAAGGTTAGGGGTTGACGATTAGTTCATCATGAATGATGTTAAAGGTTTGATTTTTTCCTCTTCACAAAATTATTAGGTTGTTTCTAAATTCAATTTAGGGAGCGAAATCTTTATTTCCCAGGTCCAAGAAGTCAAAAAGCCAAAATCCCTGCCCGTATAATCAAGCTTCACCTATGCTGGGATCCCTTCCCCACCAAACTCCTTAAATAGTAGCGTAACATAAAAATTGCAATTAGCAGTGAATCGATTGACAGTACATAAGTATGTTGTTCCCAGTACGGTGTCACTTCCAGTCGATACTACAGGAAACGCCTCACAATCAACAAGGACACTTACGAATGCTAGGAAGAGAACGAGTAATGGGTAGAGTACTTATGAAGAAAGAAGGACTACTAGAAGTATAATTTTTGAAGAAAACTCGTGAGGAAAGGCGAAATGGTTTAGAGGATTCACTGTGTCTGGGAAAGTTGAGCATTGATCGATTATAGTAGTTTTTTGTGTCGCAAATAGTGTATACTCTTGTATTTGATCTTTTATCGGCAAGCATTCGCTGCTCTAACACCTTCTTCAGGCCAGGCTGAGCCAACAAGATGACAAACAGCACAACGACAAGTCAGTAGAAGAAAAGGGAAATAAGAAAAGGAATAGTTCCTTTCGTTAGAACAAAGGAAAGGAGAAAAATTAATAGCACATCAACTGGCTTGTTGTTGTGCTGTTGGTCATCCTGTTTGCTCAGCCTGGACTGAGGAAAGTGTCAAAGCGCCGAAAGCTTGCTGATAAAATGTCAAACACGGGAGTCTACACCACTTACGACATGAGGAAACTACGTATTATACTAAATGAGGTTCCGGGGTAGCAGTATCTTACCATAACTATTCGATTACTTACTAACTTTGAAAGCAAGTCCAAGGATATGATCAAGCATTCACTACAAATCATTTATTTTTATTACCTTTTTTATTCAAACCACATTCGCCACAAGAAAAATTAATCATTGAAAAATTATGACAAAGCAGGTAGAACCAAAAAGAGCTAAAAATTGAGCCAGATCAAAGGTAGACATAATTTTGTTCGAAATCATGTTTGCTGGAAGGATGCAGATACATAAACATCGATAGAAAACATCAGAATGTAACAGTACAAAAGACGAAAGGGTTTTACGCAGAAAGAAACTTTGACACAACGAACGACAAACGTCTAATGAAGAGCGTGATTTGCGCTCTGTTCCGAGCAATTTAACGTACGCATAAGTTGCAACGAAGGAGTCTTCAACGATTCACATCTGAGTGCTAGATGGAGAAAACGCAGCCAAGACTTTTTCCATCTATGTTCTTAGCCGACTACCTGGTCTCAATTGAAGTTCCATTTCTTCAGCGTAAAATGGAAAGTGCATTAAGGTGCAAGCAGAAAAGTGCATGACACAAAAAAAATCATTTGACGAATTTGAAAGGGAGTATATGTTTTGTGACAAGTTTGCCAGGTGAAAAATATTATGAATAAGAAAAATATGTGAGCCAAATTTCGAACAGCCCCTCAGCAAACAATGCCCAGCTACTCGACCCCCACCGCAGATTGTTTTCAAGTATTTTGAGAACACCGATGAGCATGCATCGGAAGCGCAAACACAGCTGCGCTAACAACAATATGAGAAGCCGAAGTCATAAAGACCTGTGGAAATTTTTGATCTCTGGATTTTGGCGTAATCTGAGATTTTCGGAAATACATAGTAGCAGTGCTAATACGTATATCAGTGCTCTTTCGATCGCTGGCAGTTTCACTGTGGAGTGAATCAAACCAAATAGGATTAATTTGACTAGTAATTCAGAAGACTCTTCAGATATCGCAGTACTTGAAATGAGAAATTACCATGGCTTTCTTGTCTTTCCTCCAGAGTTACACTAATCTCTCACTTTTTTCATTCTTGCTTCCTTTTTCTCTACCTTTTTCTTGGCGTACGCAAAAAATTTTCGACTTTGCTGAGATCGAGTGTTCGAATCCAGATCCACATAAATTTACCATTCGTTCCCCACCGTATTGATACTCAATCGATTTTGTATTGTTAGCCCCTACAATTTGAAAAGGACGGATTGAAGAGGTCGTGAAACGTTTGGTCGATAAGGCCCGCTTTTTACAACAGTTTTGTTGCTTCATTTGCATATTGGTTTTGCTTAACACTTGACGAAGCAGAACAAAAGTGGATCGCCTAGTTGGACAGCGAAGAGCAATCAGAAACGAGTTAGAATTCAGTAATAAGTAGATAAATCATAATCCGCCAGGAACCACCCTGTGATTGAATAGCTAGGAAACTTGCCGAGCAAAAAAAAACCATAAAGAAACGAGAGAGAGAAGGTGGAAAACCCAAAACCATAAAAAGCTCTCTGTGGAAGAAGGAAACAGGAGGACTGTTTTTTAGGCCTTTCTGAACCTTGAGAAGGAGTGGAAATAGGGCATCGCCACGACTGGCTGTGAGATTCTGCTATTGGCTGCGTGTTCGTAGCTCATTGATGACAAGCATGTTATGACACAACCACATTAGCTTGCCGAAACGATATACAGAAGCATTTCTAACCAGTGATGGATGTGAATGAGAGATGCTCAAAAATTGTCGCAGCCAAACACACTCGAAATACAAAGGTTGAAAATTTTTGATGGCGCTGGATCCAAATGGAAACAGAACGCAGATAAAGTGCTAGCCGCTGGCATTTTCCAGCTAGGACTTGGCGATAAAATAGAATATGGGAGTGGGCAGCACGCAAACTCCCACATTCTCTCAAAAAAATTGACGAGGAAAGGGCAGCTCCAACGCATGGACGCCACAGACCAGTAAAAATGAAATTCGCTGAATTGGTCAGCCACAGAGTGCGGCGAATTCACCGCGCGGCGACCAGGAACGAGAATGCAACAACGGGTGAAAGGATGGCGAAACTGGTGGACACTCAAGTCTGGAATGATCGCCAGAGCCACAGCAGAGAAACGTGCAGATGTAGATGCACGCAATGAAAGCAACGCAATGCTTGGAAAGAAAGAGAAAACGATGGTGTTACCAAGGCAGGCTAAGGAATTGCTGGAAGTCAGGCGAACCACATGCAAAAACTATGTATTTCTGACAGTTTTGCGGAAATTCTGATTCGCATACAGAAGAAATTGCAGAAGCTGAGGTGAAAAAGCGATAATTTACTTATCTCTAGAGGAATTAAGCAGATGTAACTTAACCTCAAATGGAATTCATCAAGCGAGTTTAATAATTTGCAAATCAAGTAAAATCATGAGTTCCCTGAGCTCAAGACGAGGTTGGCATTTGCTTTGCCTTATAGATATTATAAATCAGATGAGAATAACAATAAAAACAAATAAAACACAAAAATAAAACACTACTAGGAATGGAATCTCACCAGTGGTTGGCAAACCAAAAGCCTCGGAATTGAAAAGGGCCAAGGCTGACTGGGAACAAAAATTCAAAATTATACTATTCGAATCTTAAAAATAAGACCATGGTGCTAAGGATGGACGCAGAAAGTAGGCGGGAGGCGGC
>JARK01000316.1:0-11684 GCA_000688135.1 Ancylostoma ceylanicum
ACACACACGCACACACACGCACACACACGCACACACACGCACACACACACACACACACGCACACACACACACACGTGACAGACTAAGCCCGTTATTATAAGTCATGATTGGATTGAGGGTTAGTAAGTCGTTGGCGTCGTTTAACAGTTCTTTAACAAGTGAAGCCGCCATAGGTGAAATAGGTGAATGTCTGAAAGCCCCGTAATCAAGAAGATACGTGTTCATGAGAACAACATGTTGTAGTTTTGGATAGCATAGAAGTCTATATCCAGTTGGGGAGCAGCGCTCCCCTTCTATACAACAAGCTGTTTTCTGGATGAAATAAATAAATTTGAAAAAGGTAGGGTTTATACTTGGGATCGGATGAAAACCGAATAATTTTGTTAATTCAATAAACAATTTAGGAAGCCATTAAAACGTTCAGAAATTCAAGAATGGGAAAACTCTTAGGCTCTTCTTGTCTATTATACAGCATTCTATTGACCTACTAACTAACAGCACCATCGTGTTCAGCCCGTCGAGTTATGTACGAAAATGTGGTAAATTTTGATTTTTACCTTGATTTACAGGTGTTTTGGGCCACTTTTGTCATGTTCAGACATGTTCAGGACCGACTGTTGTGTTTACCACAGTTCGAATGAATGAGATAAGCCCAGACACTATATAAGGGAAGAGATGGGTAGGATCTCTTTATGTCGAAGAGGAGGAGCCAGGAAGGCGAACGAGGACACGGATGAGGGGAGACGCTGTAGGGCTGGGCCGGCGCGCCCAGAAGGGGTGATAATGCTATTGAAAGGGTCCACTTTTGCAGCAACGGTGCGTTGGCGTCCAAAAGTGGGTAAACGTTCAGAGATGGGTCCAACGGTGTGATAAGGGTGCGCCGGCTTCCAAAAGCGCGGAAATGCCTGGGGACGGGTCCAACGGTGTGATAAGGGTGCGCCGGCGTCCAAAAGCGCGGAAATGCGTGGGGACGGGTCCAACGGTGTGATAAGGGTGCGCCGGCGTCCAAAAGCGGGGAAATGCCTAGAGACGGGTCTAACGGTGTAATAAGGGTGCGCCGGCATCCAAAATTGAGGAAACGCTCAGAGGCGGGTCCAACGGTGTGGTAAGGGTGCCCCAGCGTCCAAAAGTGGGAGGAAGCCTGAAAACGGGTCCAACGGGGGGTGAGGGGCGCCGGCGTCTGAAAAGGGGAATGCCTGGAGAGGGATCCAACGGTCCTACACAAGGAAAGACGTCGCTCGCCTGTCGCACAGCTGTGGAAAGGGCGCCTCGGAGCCAGAAAGCTCGAAGGTGCAAAAAACGAAAGCGAGGAATGGCCGGTGTGGTGTGAGACAGGTGCCACATGAAGGCAACGCGAGCGAAGCGAGCACGAAAAGAAGCCTGAGAGTCCGGCGTCAGCCGGACGATCAGGCTGGTTTACATTAAAACAATAACAGGAAAGGACTGAATGAAATTTATGTAGAAAACTTAGAAAACTTCTCAAAATAAAAAAGGAAGTGCACATGAGATTGCCGTAAAAATTGAGCTGGCATAACAAGTCTTCAACACTAAAGGAGCTACAGGCCCACCACATCCAGGAAAAGAGCCCTCGCGGCAAACAAAAAAATTGAACCTTGCAGAGTAGTTCAATTATCAAGAGTGCTACACTACGCTAACCTATATAAACCTTTACAAAACTGTACAAATGCTCATAGCAACCATAAAGGATAACAACAGATCAACGATTTCAGAAGGCGTGAAGTATATTATTAGGTTGTTGCAAAATCGATGTCGGATTTTTGGATCACAAACTTCGGAATAATGTATTGGAAGGCGAAGTGGCGTTTCCACCATATATTTTGCACTTTTTCCAGAGCCCATTTTTTCCTCCTTCTGCATATTCATTTTCATTCATATCCACAAACCTTTACTGTGGTTGTCGGGCTTGAATTAAAATGTACTCGTCCGCTAAAATTCGTCCCAAACTGTCTCGTGGACTGGAACTCGATAGCAAGAGAGTGGCTTGGACATGAAATATCACCAACCTATGTAGGAGGGAATGCTCAACAAAGTGGTAGCCCAGTGTTGGCCCAAGTCATTTAGTATTGGAGACACATGCCTCTGAATCACGGACTAAAATTTGATGACGTCAACGCCGTTTTGAAAGCACTGGTAGAAGCTATCACCAGGAGACCTGTTCAGTATCTCGAAGGTGGCCCTGAGGTTCATTATTCCATTATATCTGGGGCCATCGGAGAAACGAGCATGATGGAAAAACTGAACAAGTGGATCCAATTCGATTATCTTCCAGTATTTCACAGTGGCTCAAGACCACACTTTCCACTCAAGACGTTCTGGAAGTAGATGCAGACAAAGATCGAGACTCTCCCTTATAAGCCTTACTCAGCGGACTGTTCCCCTATAGGTGACCGTGAATTCAAGCAGTGGGACTCATCCCTGAGAGGAGGAGCAAGCCGCAAAAATACACTACTTCAAAACGACCTCGCCGATATTTCTGGGTCCAAAACGCTTGGCTTCTGGTGTGACGGAACAAAAACCTAGCTGAAAGATGGCAAAGATGTGTTGATTCAAATGAGTGCTGAATCGGCAGAAAAGGTTCAGTTTTTGCCGAGTTACGACGATTCAAAGTCCAACTTTCAAAATCCGACATCGATTTTGCAACAACCTAAGATAAAGAATGTTTCATGCCTTCGCTTCAGCTCGTTTTCTTTTCTTACTCATCGCCTTCCATTTTGATGACAGATCATTCAGTATCTGGGAAATATCCCTCGGATCAACTTCTCCTTCTAATGTAACATTTAGTGTTACATGAAACCCTGAAAAAATCCAGAAAATTCTGAATTAGTGAATTGCGCAATATTATGGCTGGTTCACAGGAAATATAGGGTTTGATCGAACCTTCTCGTGATGAACTCATTATGGATTTGACTGTGAAATTCTTCTCGCTTAATCTCTCCAAGACATCTCGATGCTCTTGTGATCTCGCTCTTTGTGTCAGCTTTTCCAGGGAAAGATGCTCAAGTTCTTGCCTGGGAACGGCGACACGCCCACAGCCAATTTCATTCACCTGGAGCTCCATTAATTAGTATCAGCTCCTAAGTTATTACTGTGAGATTCTGCGCGAATGATGTCACTTAATGGACCGACCGTCCCACCTCAGTATCACTTTTGAGATTTTTGCATCGAAAGAACCTCCACTGGTCGCTGATTAGGATGGCATATGTGATTCCGCGCAAAACTGCCGAAAACCCTTTTCTGAGCCCCAATCCTTGGGGAGCCAGTTGGCGGAGCCGAGGCGGGGTCAAAACGTCTGCTTTTCATTTCACTTCCTTAAGCGCATCTTCTGAGGAAATTCGTACTCCTCCTGAGAGTTCCTCATAGAATCCCTAACAGAATGGGAACTGCGCTTCATATGCGACGAGCAAGGTAGTAACAGATGCCCCCTTGGAGTCCCGCCTCAGCTCCCCTACAGGCTCCTCATGAATTGCGGTCAAAAATGGGTTTTCCGGCAATTTCGCATGGAATCACGTGTACACTTCTGATCAGCAGTCACTGGAGATCCCTCTCATGCAAAGACCTCAGAGACGATTCTGAGGTGGTGTGGTGCCTTTAATGGAAGCACCAGCGAAGAAACAAAAAAGTTGAAGCGTTGAAAGACGTACGGTAAGAATGAAGTCGATATCACAATCGGGATCCACTTGTGGCCACGGTACTTCATCCAGAAGACAAGACGACGAGACGGAAGCCCGTATTGGTGGAACGGAAAGGAGCGCCGCCCACATCTCGGCCGCACAGTACGGGGTGTAAACCTATACCAGCACCCTGTTCGTTACTGCTCAACGAAGTTATATGAGGCTGTTGCGAAAAATAACACCGCTTTGCGGTATATCCAAACAAACTGCTTTTCGTCTAACTCTCTCTTCTCTCCTCTCTCTTTCCCTCTCTCTCTCCCTCTCTCTATATCTTCTACTACTCATAGGTCCGTGAACGAATTCAGGAAACTTATCGTTAGAAACCGTGTTATCCATGAGACTGAAAGATGCAATTCCCACGATTGAGACATGGGTGCTCATGCGGAGCACAATTTTTTAGTTAATAATTTTATACCAGCCATGCTTGAATCCATGCAAAACCCATGCCTACCCTTGAAAAACCCATGCATCTCGGAAATCCGATACAAATTCAATGCAGAACCCACAAAAACCCACGAATTCTCAGTACAGTGCATGGATTCTGCATAGGTATGCATGGGTTTCGCAAGGGTAAGCATGTGTTTTGCATGGATTTAACCATGGCTGGTATACATATAATTATTGATTAAAAAATGCATTTGCATGAGCATGCATACCTTAATTTGCATTGGGTTTGCATCTTTCAATCTCATGCATAACACAGTTTTCAGGTTTCTTGAGAATGATGAATCGGCGTGAATTTTGAACAGGAGAATGCTGAGATTGTTTTCAAAATGGTGTACTTCCCTGGGACATTCATTTTTAATGAAAAGGCATAGCATCTTTACCGGATCGTTAGAATATATATATATATATATATATATATATATATATATATATATATATATATATATATATATGGGATTGAATGGATTCAATTTCAATGAATAACGTTGTTTCAGCCGAGTTGTAAGATTTTGAATTATGTTGTTTCTCTTGACAATTGTCTTCGCAACAGCCTGGTAGTGCGATCAAAAATTACCTGCATCATTGTTATCAAAGCGTAAATACACCTCTCTGCTTCAGGACTGCTTCCAAAAACTGAAGGATCTATCTTCTGGAATGAAGAATATTGCTCAATTTATGTAGAATGTCAAGAAAATGGTAGGTTTCGCACCCTCAGAGCGTTCGTAAATCCCTGAAGACGAGCGAGGGCAGTATTGTGTAGGTTTAACACTTCCAGGCACATTGACGTCTTTAAAAGGGATGTTTTCATTTTCAAGAAATGAGAACAAAGAATACCAGAAAACCATTACATTTCGAACGAAGAAGTTGTAGTTTTCACGCAAATTCTCCTCCAGTTTGGAGTTAATCGGAGTTTCCTTTTGAGTTTCGATAGCCTTCTTCCTCTCGTCCACGTAGGCGGAAATGATCCACGCGACACGATCCAACCATTTTCTCAGGCCCTTCTGATCTGTTCAATGAGAAGCGGAATTGGCAGTATTTTTGCTGCATAGTAACTAGCACAAAACCTAATTCTTCCCAGTTAATTGCCTGACGCGGTGCTGCAGAATCGAGGAGCTGAAGGCGAGTCATATCAACTCCATTCCTCTCCAGGACGTCAAGCGGATCGACTCCTTAGAAAAAACCAGATTAATCGAATGGCGTAGGATCAATGAAATTATTTTCTTCGATTAAGATTGATTTAATTCTTATTGTGACTACTTCACACCGTACATAGATAGTAGGGCAACGCACGGTGCCCTAAAGCTCTTTAAAAAAGCAAAATCGCTGTCCAAAACGGGAAGAAGAAGATGCGGAAGTAAAGGTGGCCATCTGTTCGTGGCCTATTTGCGAGGATAAATATCATTTTTAATTGTAAGTTGTTTGCCGAAAGAAATCTCCTACGTTTCACTCAGATAGACCTTAAAATATGTACCAAAAAAGCTTTTCCAGTAACACTTCCATTTCTTAAAGCGAATCTCTGGCAATTCTCTTGGGTGTGGATCATTATGAGGCAAAACGAGGCGAGTCATGTTTTTGTTATTAAACCATTCAAAGGAGGGGCCAATCACAGAGACGTCGCCCACCCTGTTTCACACCATGACGACCCATATCCTGACCATTAATTCTCTTCAGCTTTACGCGGTAAAGGACATAAAAGAAAAACGAACCATTCCTTTTCGATTTGCTCATCTTTTCGAAAACCACGTTCAGTTCACCGCCATCTTTTGCAAAATACTTGTTTTCTGAAAACTTAGTTTTGACAAGAGAGAATTTTTCTTTTTTCTTCAGTAGAGAAGATTTACATATGAATTTATAAGCAAAAGAAGAACAAGCCTGACCCTTCACAGCGACCTCTTCTTTCGGAACGTATTTTCCGCTAGAATCAACGTATGTCTTTCCCCGCACGATGCCTTGAGGAATGAGATTTCGAAACGGCTCAGCTTCCTAGATTGGAAACTTTCAATAAGTGGTTCTGCTATTACATAATGGTAGCCATAGGAAACAAAGATCTCATCGAAGGTGAAGTTTTGGAAATTAATGGGTATCATCTTGCTAAGTACTCAAAAGAACAAAAAATTGGCACACGTCATCATTTTCAGCGAAGTGTTACTATACAACTTGTCCTACTTCGCCCGTCTTTCTCAGGTAACTCAGACAGTTCTCTTTAATTATTTTCAGACTTACCAACACAACTACGCTTTAATCTTCAATATCAAACACATGACTGAGCACGAATTCCTCGAAAATACCTCTTCTCATCGAAAACACTGCTATGCGCTGTTCCCAGAAAACTCACAGCGCTGAGCTGCGACAGAAAATATGAACACGTACCTGTGTTAATCCGATATCCGTCAGGAAATATGAGATGAATCGTGCAAAGAACATATGGACCGCAGCTGAAAAGACACATATTTATTAGGCAAAAACAAGCGACGACAGTAAATTTTCGAACCATGTTCGATGCCGCCCACGTAGATGTCCACAGGCATTCTGGCAGCAGCTTCTTTCGAGAGTGGAGCACTCTCATTCGTTGGATCCAAGTAACGAAGGTAATACCTATGGAATAAAAGGTCGACGACAGTAGTTCTCTTGGGTCTTGGGCAGTTACTCCAGTGCTGGGATTCACGAACGATACCCGGAAAGTTCTAACTCCTTCAGGGTGAGAGGGTTTTTGTGGCAAAATGTGGTGTATTTTTGCTACTTTTACCATAACCTGCTCTCGACGTCAGGAAAGAGTCGCTCCTACAAACTATACCCATTCTTACTACGAAAACTCGCCCGCTATAGAACCGCGGGTAGCTCGCTACCTTTCCGAGAGCGTTCATGAATCCCGTTGCAGCAGTGTCCTTACTCATGAAGGACCCGGGAAGATCTTAAGCTTCCTATTCATCCAAAGCAAGCGAGTTCCCTCCACCAAAATGGGCTATATCTCACTACATTGACACGACCCTTCATTGGAGGGTAAAACAAGTGATATTTATCAAATTCACCCATTTTATTCCCAATCAGGAAAACCCGACCATTTTGGAAGAGCAGGTAGATCAGGACCTTTTCGGAAACGCTCATGAATATAGGCACAGGACCATCACGAACTAACCATGCAGAATCAAAGAACGTGTCCAACGTATCCGACTCGTAGAAACCTTCGCCACCTTTCAGTCTGAAGAATTCTAATAAAACGCATCTCATAGAATTAATTCAAGAACGCCCACCTATCGCAGGCGACCTTTTTGCCGGCCTCATGGCCCTGTAGCAGTGGCAACTCATGATCGGCTAGAGGTACAGCTGTCTTTCCATCTGCACTCAGAATCATAGGTATAGGAGTTCCCCAAGCGCGCTGCCTGAGAGAGATTCTTGTTGACAACTCGTTGGAGAGTGGTTTTCGCAATTACCTGCTGACAACCCAATCCTGAAGCGTTCTGGACGTCACATAGCCACCATACCGTCCGAACTAAATATGGTTTAAAAAATTTTTGAACCAATAGCGAACGATTGATTCTTGCTTTCCCGTCTTGGAAAATAAAAAAAAATTAAGCGTCAATAATATTAAAGAAGCAAAACTAAATCAAATGAAAAGGAATAAGTATTATATAACAGCGATATAATATGAAATGAAAAAAAAAACGAGATGAAAAAAATCGCTCAATATTTGATTGGTGCTATTTGGTAGACGAGTACAGCTTTATACTTACCTCTTCTTTAACAATTCACTTGAATGCCTAGATCTTTCTCCACAAAGTCAACAATGGGACCATTTGGCCCATAACCTTTTCCGGAAATTAAATGAACAAATAAGTGAACGAAAAATCACTGCTGCAATCTCTTGAACATCGTTGACGTTCATTGACATAATGCTTCGTCTATCTGGCGTGATTTTGAACTGCTCTACGAGTGCGGAATCGGCTGCCATGTCACCACATCTGAAATATGTAATGCGTTGAGCAGATGAGTCCTTAAATCTCAAGGTGAAAATATTAACACAGAGCAATTCCTGCAACCAGGAAAGATCAACTGAAAGTTTGCCAACCTGGCATCCAAATGCATCTCTGGACCATCGTAATCCTGAGGGACAACTATGACAGGCATCCATACTCCAGAAACTCCGTTCAAGACACTGATGCCGAGACGATCTTGAAAGCCACGATTGAAAAGCCTTACTGCACTAAATCAAAACAAAAAAGAAGGAGAACGAACACGGCGAGTGCACATCAGTTCGACTGTCATCTGAAAGCGGATGTCCCTGACGAACAACGATGAAAGCAGCACGCGAAACAGCAATGGGATCCGCAACTCGCAGATCCAGAACCTCTTCCATAGGTTGATGCTGATCATCCTTGAAGATTTATTTGTTGGTACAAGACAAAATCTGGAGAAAAAAGCTCGTCAGTATGACAACGCGTGGAGAGCCTCAGGTTATCAAGGCTATAGGATTCGTATAAGGTGGGTCCGACGCTTCAGAAAATACTCTACAGAGAGTCGAGAATTCTCCGTGGCACTGATCTCTTGCCGACGTGAACTACAGGTACTTTAGAGCAGGGAGAAACAGGGTTGGGAAGCCAGGGTGCCCCAACACTTGTACTTAAAGGATTCTCAACAAGATGAAAACACCAAATCAACAATTCGCTTCCGGGATCCTAGTCCTGTAGTACAGTGCGTTTCATGATTATAGGACACTCCCCAAATTTCCCCCTCCCGGCTTTTTCTCTGACCATGGAATTTTCTCTCCAGTACCATTGTGATCAGCACCTAAAATAACCTTGGTACCCAATTTTTGAACTCACAGCAGTAACTCTGGTTTTTTAAAACATTATTTTTCTCTTTCCGCACCCTTCGCGGTCATGACACACCTTCAGATTCTAACAAGTTTATTTGCCGCACAATCTAATTCACGGAATTTCGATGATTTATGGAGCATTTATGGATCACACTGATTTCATACAGCCCGCTACTCCTACTCCTTAGAGGGAATCTGAGGACATGTGCGCCGATAGACATCAAACATGCAAAACTGCCTATCTCAATTTCTCAGCCGCTCATTGCCGACGGAGGTGCATTCAAAATTGGCTGGCAAGGATCTACAGTAGAACTACTTTAGAAATACACTAAGCACTAGTCACAGGCTGCTCCGTTGACTTTGCTAGGTGGTGATCCTAGTAGGCAACACTCGCCCGACATCAAGGTTTTCCCATATTTCTTTGCTAAAACCTGCGGATGGGAGGTTCAAAATGACGGATGTTACTCGTAGGAGTTTTCTGAGGTCCGACACTGCCAGAACGGACACCGTCCTCTGCTTGCTCAGGTGTCTGCTCTGCGCGAAATAGGCAGTACCTGATGACATGTATGAAACAAAATGTCACAGTTGATAAAGTTACCAAATCCTGTTCCAACTACTGTGATTGGTCTTGAATGAGGTGGCTATATACTAGAGTTTGTAATTGAGGTAAATAGGAGAGTCGTTGACGTGATGACAGAAGACAGTCAAGACCTTCATGGAAAGTAATTTTTTCGAAGTTGCTGTCGTGTTTTTGGGTTCACTTACCGGCGAAAGCAGACCTGGCCAGTAACTATAAATTATCGGAATTCCGTGAGTCTGATTGTGCGGCAAATAAACTTGTTAGAATCTGAAGGTGTGTCATGACCGCGGAGGGCGCGGAAAGAGAAAAATAAAGTTTTAAAAAATCAAAGTTACTGCTGTGAGCTCAAAAATTGGGTATCAAGGCTATTTTAGGTGCTGATCACAATGGTACTAGAGAGAAAATTCCATGGTCGATGGTCAGAGGAAAAGCCGGAAGTGAGAAATTCGGGGGGTGTCCTATAATTATGAAACGCACTGTACTATGCATCAGTGGCGAACGCCATGTGGGCGTGGGTCGTCAAATTTTTCGAAAGTACCTTACGAATAATTTAAAATTGTGTATGGGTTTATTTTTGAATGCTTATTTTCACTATTATTCGTGAGCCTATTTTTGAATATTTAACACGAAAATTAATATTTTTAACGACATTATTCCTCAACTATCGGCCGTCCGGCTCCTCAAAGTAGCGGAGATCTGAGTTTTTTTCCACGCTTTTCCCATGGCTGCGCATTTCTGCGTTCCAACGATGGTTAGTATGATTGGTTATCTCATAGACAACACGATGTTGAGAGACGCAGACCGTAAAAGTTGGTTTTCTAACCTGGTTTTGATTAATTATGCGTTTATGAATCCCAGTCCAGTGGGAGACCTGAGTGGCCGTAGTTCCGAAAATGATGCGATTTTTAATTCTAATAATCAAAAATAACATTTAGATAAATAATAGTAGAAGTCAGGAAAAACCGGTTGGTAAGAAATTTCCTTCCTTTTTAAATCGGTTCAATTCCAGCTCCCTCATATTCATCACTGAGGCGCATGCATTGAATGGAAAGCCCGTTCGATATGAAGTGGAGGTGAAAAAAAAAACGACAGCAGATTTTCTCGACTCAAAGGAGCCAGAGTACAACGCAAAGAAAATCTTTGCTCTTTCCATGGAAAAGTGTGCACGATGACAAATTTTGTGAAGGAATGTTCTCAGGATAAAATATCACAACATGAATATCTAAAACACTACTTCAGGAATTCTTGCCTACTGTGCGCAAACTGTATCAAAACATAGAATGCATATGAACATTAAATTATAGATGAGAAAGAACTCACTCTGAGAGGAAATAAAAACCGGTACACATCACATTTGCCGATCCAATTGGACTGTATGTCTGCGACCTCACGCCATTCTGGTAAATGACGCAAACCATCACTTAGTCGCTAAAAATAGCAATGTTTATCAGCCTTGAAATTTGTTGTTTTCCTTCCCCAAAAAAAAATACGTTGCACGAACTTTGGCATATCTAGGAGTTTCTACCATCCACTGGCGAAGTTTTCGTTTTTCAGCAATCGCTCCACTACGCCAACTTCTGCCCTCCGAGTCAATTTGCTCAGCAGCCAGAACGGTGTTATCCACAGGATCCCAGTTCACCTGTGAAAAAAAGAATGAAACAAGAGGCAATGCCTAAGAACAAAATTCCGAGCACGAGAAAGAACCTGAAGTAAAGTGAACGAGAAATTCATGAGGAATAACCTAAAATAAAGTGAAAGAAATCTCTGAACACCATCTAATATCTCGGAAAGGTTTTTATCTGAATAGAATAGTTCCTCTCAGATACTAATGGACCCCAGCAAGTGAATCCTCCTTAAAGGTACTAATTGACTCCGCAAAAAGAATTCATGAGATGGCTTACGGGATTCTTAGGTAGATCGGCAGCTCTCACACTGAGGTTTGAGAATCCAATAAGCTTCAGCAGTATTTTCTTAGGCATTTGAAGAAACGGAGCGGACTATAATCCCACCCCTCGGCCGCAAAAGCAAATGAGGAAGGACTTCCGGGCATCTCAACGATTATCTTTGATGTCTCAGGCCCACTCTCTATGGAGTAAAGCATTGCACTTGGAAGAGGGGTGGAGGGGTGGGGGTGGGTTAATTATTTTCAGAC
>JARK01000316.1:12123-33831 GCA_000688135.1 Ancylostoma ceylanicum
GGGGGGCGAGGAAGTTGTGATTGGGCAATTCACGCCACTAGCCAATCGCAGAGCCTAGCTGCACCGTCCTTTACAGGTACAACGCTCCGCCCTCCTACAATCGCTATAGAACAACACAATTTGAGTAGTTGCACCTATTTTCGACTATACAATTAAAATGTATTTAGCAAATTTTGTGAAGTTGAAAAAATCAGAAAAATCATCAGCCTTCGAATAGAAAGATTGATAAGTATATCAAGCATATTTCCTGATGTGTCAGCAAAAAAATAAATGTGAAACAAAATCCTTGAAAATTTCACTGCCCTTCAATTTCCTTAGTGGCACTGACCTCTACTCTAGGTTGCGCTACTCCACGAACCCTCACCTACGCTCACCTCGGCAAGATTTCGTCTCAGCAAACCCCTCTCATGCAGACGCAAAAATATCCACTGTGTCCAGCGATAATACGACGGATGGCACGTGGATAATTCCTGAAATCAATGAACAGTGGATTAACTCGTATATGTAAACACACATAAGAGCTCCTGTTGCCGGAGCAATGGCTACTTATCGTTGCACGGCATCACCTACCCGATCCCAGTCGAAGATGATACCGGTTTGTAGCAGCTGTTTTTTCATGGACTCGATGTTGCTGGAAACAGCTTCTCAGAAATTGGCTTCTTTCGAGATTTACTATACGAAAATATGAAAAAAAAAGTTGCACCAGTGACACTCAATCAACTGGCAAGAAGAGAAACAGGAAACTCGTTAGTCTTGGAATAAGTGGGTCAGTTCAGCAATATATGCTCTAGGCTTAGCGAGATGCGTTCGAGCTTTAGGATCTCGATCTTGGAAGGGGATCTTCTTCACCCACCGTATCGGGAGAGAGATGTTACTTCGTCCAGGGCCTGGATGCACCACTGAGATTATACAGGGTAAACAAGGTGAAGTCCATGCTAAAGATGGGTAAATTTGTGCGGCGTTGACATCTTTACCCTATGTAATCTCGATGATACATGCAGCTCCAGTGCTGTGACCACATGAATGCTCTAGTGTATGGAAGCGGATTTCATGTGGTACCTTACAAGGGAAGGGCAAGAGGCAAGGCTGGCAGATCGGAATGAAACCTATCTGGCTTGAATCCTTTCTTGACAAGGTCCTCCATCATATATTTCATTTTTGCCCAATACGTTAAAGAACAGATATGGCCGAGGGGGGAAGGTGCTGAACTGTAGGCGAGGGTCGAGGGTTCGGATCCCGTCATGTGCATTCGTTTTGCATTTTTGTTTTTATTCCCTCTTTGTTGTTGAAATTAACTTCGAATGATTACAACATAAAACCTATCTATATTGACAAGATTTTGAGTTGTAGAGGACTATCACTAATCAGAACCCAGCCGAACACACAGCCACCTGCGTTACAACATGTTGGGAGTTTTCGTTACATTATCACTTCTCGGGATTATAACTCAAACTTTTCCCACTCGCATCATAATGTTCGAACACTCACGCGTTGTGGCCCTTCTGTTGGCTAGGTTCGGTCCTGGTGATGGCAGCTGTGCAACTCGTGATGAGCGGAAGACGTTTAATATAGTGTAGTTGTTCTTGGCTGGTACATCAATAATGATAGGTTCCATGTTCTAATCTTTTAAATTTCATTTCAACAACATAGAAGGAATGAAAAACAAAAATGCAAAAAGGTGGCACATGACGGGATTCAAACCCTTGACCCTCTGCCTGACAGCCCAGCATCCTCACCACACGGCCACCCTGTCGCTGCCGTACGTGTGCTGCAATGCGTATAGCAGGGTGGTGGGACATCTGTTTCTTAGCTTTTTGGGCAAAAATGAAATATATGCTGGAGGACCTTCTCCAGCAAGGATTCAAGCCAGACAGGTTTCATTCCGATCTGCCAGCCTCGCCTTTTGCACTTCCCTTGTTAGTAACTGCTGGGTTTTTTTTTCTGGGTTTGTACCATCCCACATGGGAGGGCAGCGCGATTAAGCTTTGCGATTGGTTGTAGAAATTGGCCAATAGTAGAGCTTGCTGGCGTCACTCGTCCCGTGTACAACGCTGCACACGTGCCTTCTTTTCTGCTTCGTTTAATTTTCAAATTTGAGTCGTTCTTCTTCTCTATCTAATTCTCCAGTTTAAGACATCTTTGGAAAGATCTGTAAAGACCATTTCAGCGAAGCAAATTTATGAAACAATCAGTGGCGGCTGCACACCGCCGGTGTGAAAAAACACGTGCGGTCTCCGCGAAAGGCGATAGAATGCGAAAATTGATTTCAAATCTAAACAACCAACAATGAAATATCTTTTAAAAAATAAGAGTAATCATGTAGAAATAGGCCATTACAATTTTTTTGTCCATTTCATAAGAAATATGATCTAATATGAAATTCTTTCTGTCCATTATTTTGAGGGGGAGTTCGTACGCAACCTAATTGCATTTTCCGAGTCTTTGCTTATCAGTGATTGTGACATCTCCATAGGAGGCCACCACCGATATCCAGCAATCTGTGACATTATTCTTGAGCAACAACAGCTGTTCGAGTTCATAAATAGTCATATTTCTGGAAACTTCTGTTATCGAGTGTTTTGAAAGTTCTTCAGCTCCCTTGAGCTCCCTCGTTCTCTAGCGTTGTGTATAATTTTTTTTTCTTTTTTTTTAACAAATTCTATTCTGCAGGTTGAGATTCATTGTTTGTGTTCATTTTGTTCTCATGCAGTGCGTTCACTGCAACGTACTTCATGAATAAAACTCACGAGAGGGTCCACTCTCGAGGGTCGACTCCCCTTTCTCGTGCTGCATTTTCAGCCGGCAATCCAAACGCATCCCATCCAATTGGATGTATGACCTAAAATGATATTAGCGCTGCAGCTGTGCCACAAAAATATATAATCACTTACATTGAACCCGTTCAGACGAAAATATCTCGCAGTGACATCAGAAATTGTATAAACTCGCATGTGACCCATATGTAAGGAACCCGATGGATAAGGAAACATAGATAAAATATATTTCGAAGAGGTAACCTGGAAATTCCTCTGGCTAGGTGAGGACAAAAAGAGCTTCAGAAAACATTTGATCATGACGAAAAAAAAACCTTGTTATTGTTCTTATAATTTCTTGTCTCATAAATCGGCTTCCAATACGACTGCAGATCCAACAGCTGATCGCTGAACCGTGAGAGCTAAAATGCAAACCTGCCGTTCATTAGTAATCGGGAAATTTCTTGCAAATTAGACTTTCCTTTTTGATGTGAACTAAGCCTGGATTAAACACCACATTTCTGCTAAGTGCTCCTCTCATTGAAGAATATAAGAAATTAGATCTTATTCCTAGTCTGAGAGTATATGATTCTCACCTCCCGTCCCTCGACTCGCTGATGCTCCCCCAGTGGCCATTTCAAGCGGGAAACTGTGTGGACGTTCTTCGGAAACTGGCTTAATGACCGAGATCCATGAAATATACCCGGCCTCAGCCGTCTCAACATCTACAAGCAGCCGGAATTAATGGGTAACAAGTTGACAATGAACATTTGGCGGAAAGCGTACAAGAAAAGGATTCCTTCTACAAAAAAAGCTGCTGTCTTGTGATGACAGAAGGATATCCGTATTCTACAGCATACAGAGTGGATAATTATGTGTGGATAATTCGAGCTGCCTGGAATTGTTCGCAGTGTATTTGATGTTTATTTGCTTGATAAGATCTTAAATTCGTTGACTCCGAGTGGGTTAATAGAGTTATTCAAAACGGTGAGGTGCTGCACAAAAAGTGGCTACCCTAAAATTACACTAAATGGGCAAAATACGAATATCAGAGCGAGACCACGTACTACATTTCGGGCTGGAAGTAGCCACAAAAAAATTCTGTTTTCCTCACCCGAAGTCAGTTTAACCACCGGAATGGCATATTTAAATGAAGCATGAAAATTCCCACTTTTTACGCCAAAAATAACTTTTAAATAATTTTATTAGTTTCCGCAAAGATTCTGCAGCATTGACCTTTCCCGGAAAGTGCACTACCTTGGTTTTAGCTCTGCATTGGAATATTCTTTTTTATTCTTTTACGGTCATTTTATAACCTTCGGCTACTGTAAAGGTGATAAGCTTTTAAGTTCATTATCATGCAACCATTAAGCGATAATTTCTGACATCTGAAGGACAGCACTTCATAATTAGTGTCGTATTCCCGTTCGGCACCAATGCTGGATTCAACGGCAACATCTAATTTGGAAAAATGTGGTCACGCGACTGAGCTGTAAAAACGGCACACTAATGAATGCTGGAAGATTAAAGGCAGCAACCACGGAAATTTTTGTCATTGAGATTTTGGCACATTCTTAAGTTTTCGACATCGGTGAGCACGGCTATATCGGTCATTTTGTCAAAACTTCCAGAAAAACGATTTCTGAGTGCTCTTATTTCGCTGAGTTAGGTCAAAAATGGCCGAGTTGCGTGAAACCGACCTGACAAAAAAGTCGATAAGGCTGCCTCTGTCGTCACGTAGTTTTTTGCCGAATTTGAGTGTTTACCCGGATTTGCAGCTTTCTCGAACAAAAGAAAACAGAAATAGGGAAACAGAAGAATGGAAATTGCACAGATGTATCTGTGGAGCAAAAATAAAGAAAATTAGGGCAAAGGACAAGAAGAAATATCGCTAATTTACAAGAAAAGAGAACAACTGAATGACATGAGCAGGAAAAAGGGTAGCAACTCTTGAAAAGTGAAAACAAGAAGGTTCTCAGACAACTATAATCAGAATAGTAGATGAACTGTGGAGAAAAGAGCGCGGAAAAGACTTTTTTCATTGAAAAACTGTGTGACGACAGGCAAAAACAGCTGATCCGTGTCAAGTGTCGCTCCAATGCTACGGTTGGAAAACAGGACATCTCGTACCAGCGCCCCAAAGTTGAAATGTTGCAAGGGACTTGTACTTGTAATATCTCGAGTAGGGCGCGGTATCCGACAGCGGTTCCATTGCAGAATTGTCGGGACTATGCCTGAAGTTCGAAACCACTCAAAATCTCAAAGACGAAGATTAGCGTGGGTGCTGCCTTTAAACATCTGGCAAAAAAATCAGTGCTGAAGCTATACAATGAAATGAGTCGAAATGTCAAGTACTGCTCGCCTATCATCCATAGACTGATAACTAGTGAGCAGTTCCCAGAATATCTCTCACCACCAAGAATGAAACCGCTCACAAGCTAAAGGGGCCTATCAAAGAATTCTTACGAGAACCTCCTTCCTTTTTGCGATAGGGAGCAGTAACAGTAACAGCTGCTATTTGGGAACCATAATTTCGATCACAACTGAGCAGGCGCTGTTCTCCAATACGTTACGAAGCTCAGTGACCACGCAAAAAAAAAACATGGCTCCACCCGCCTCATGAGGTCTCCACGACTGAGTACGTACTCTGTAGCTAGCAGATGTCCAACTTCACAAGGGGAAGATTTTCCTTCTCAATGGCACCTCAAAATGCTCTCTTTTGTAAACGAAACCGAGTTAGTACTGATTCGTTCTGCACTTCCACACTAGCGTTTAGCTTTCGCTGCCACCAATTTCTACAAATGACACTATTCCAATTCACTCAAACACTTTAGAAAAAAATTTCGCTAAAACCTTGCATGTGAAAGCAGTGGGTTATATGTATGAACGCTAAACACGAAGACCATATCCATTTTGTACCTTTAATTCCATATTTGTATGGCTACCATAAGTTTACAAAAATGCGATATCTCATGGAACCTTCTGAAAGATTGCATGAAGAGGTTATTTCAGACATTGATCATTATCATGGACATCAATTTGCATGCCAAATGTGTTTTTTTCCGGAAGAAATGGCGTTTTTCCGACTTCCAGTAGTATTCGTATGTACTTTAATTTTGTTGCGGTAAAGAGTATACTATTCGTGTTTATCACCTCATATAACCCTCTGACGGAAGTTTCATAGAATTTTTTCGAAGTTTTCAAGTCCGCCAAAGTGGAATAATGCTACCGGAGTGAGATAGGCTGTCGATAAACCACGGCATTAACGTGAACGCAATTGGGCAGACGAGTCCTGCAGGGTTCGTCTGATCTCCACAGAAGCAGAGCCTGAGCTCAGTCTCCCTGCTTACAACTCAGAAGCCACACGGCAGCAGGGATAGACTACCTCTCGTCGAAGTTGGAACGCAACATGACCAGCGCATGAGGTTTGTAGGAGGCACGCAAGGGCAGGGAGGGAGGGTAGCAATACGTACTGCTTTTCGGAGCCTCTACTAATAGTTTTTCTCCGCGGAACAAAAAGTAGGAGCGGTAGCGGTGGAATCTGCTTGTCACCTGCATGATTGTCTGAAAACGAATCTCATCTACAGTCGCTCCAAAAAATATAGTCTTTCGAAAAAATTCTTGCCTCACGCTACACGGCGCGTCGACTGTGCCAGCACGTATGGTAATGAATAGGAGGCGCGCCGCGACTCAGCAGATGGGCGGTGTAGCATGAGGCAAGTATTTTTTCGGAGCGACTGTACTTGCCTCCTGCTACACCGCCCATCTGCTGAAATGACCACTCTTATCAACGTGCTTCACCATCCTCGCCACCTTGTAGGCTCTCATGCGTCTTTGTCATTATCGTTGTATCATGTAGCGTTGGATGTATCATCATTCGAGATAATGTGGAGCAGCAGTAAAAATACACCAACAACAAAGATGGTTCTTGAATGAACCGGCTTGAGTCTATAGTAGACAGTCTAGCTAATATCTGTAGAAGACAGTTTCAGAAAGAACTTGAAGTTCTGCATTAAACAACTATTATAATTTCGTGGGACATAACGAGCAGCAGACCTTCCCAGTGTCTAGGCGGGACTCCCCCAAAAGCAGCAGTCAATCAAAATATGCTCCTGCATCATATCAAGCTGCAAATTTACGGAACTGTAAGGATGAATGGCAATAGGCTCCGATTGGAGACAATAAGAATTTGCATCAACTTCTTGACGACCAACTGATTTGATGCTAGATTTGCATAGCTTGATTGAGTTATTGAAGAAGAGAGGTAGCAGAATGTTCGAGGATAGCACAAAAGAGGCGTAATGAAACAAGGGAGGAATGAGACCGCAGATGTGTCAGCATTTATGTGCACACTGGGTGTGCTATAGATTGGCTGTGGCGAAACTACGACGTTGATTACTACGAGGCAAAAACAACTTAAGTTCATAATATAACAGCGCGCAGTTTGGCCTGAATGGATTGTGGCCCTCAAATTTCCTGCCTTTTCAATGGGAGCTCATAATGATGTGGAAACAGAGAATAGGCTGCCTACAAAAAGAAGAAATCTCTTAACAGAAAAGAGCGAGCTCTCGCAGAACAGTATAATTGAATAGAAACGAACAATTGATAAATTAGAATGCAAAATCGCTTAGAAAGCCAGTTTGCGGATCAACTGGTAATTATCCAAACATTATCGATATAGCTGCTGAAGTAACCATATGAATTTAGAAGGAGATAACTGATACGATTTATTATGATGGTTTATTTACATACAAAGCGACAGGTAGAAGCCATTCATCGAGCTCATAAAATTCTCCACAATAACAAGCTCACATGAGAGGACGTGAGAACACCGAAAGGGTAAAACCACTGAGAACCGCCTAACTAGAAAACATCACTAGAAAATCACTAGAAACAATTCACTATGGCGATAACGACACATCTGCCACTAAACTGCGGAACAACGTATAGTTCGAGCTTCAGCAAGTGATTAGCTCTTTCACATTTGTGCAACCCATAGAAACCAACGATAAATCTGTCTAAAGTTAGTTAGTGGAACGTACGAAAATCATTTGAACTTGCAAGGAACAATAGAATTGACAAAGACATCACAAAAACAGCTTAAAACTCAACTAGTTCCGCTAAAATTCTACGTAAAGATCACTGGAACCAACCAAATACAACTGTACAGGGCGGTACTGAGAAGCGGAACGTTGGGGGTGAGCATAAAACAAATTTCAATCCCGCTGCAAAGGGAAAGGAGCGGACGAAGCGCGGAATTCACAGAGGAGCCCTGATTTAAATGAAATGTGCAGATTGAAGCCAGTAGTTCACCTTCTCACACCGGGGCTGGTTATACAACAGCAACGGATGAAGCGAAGGAAGCAATTTCAATTCGCAACTCTGAAAAACGAGAAAGGTCAAATAAGCTTAGGCAAACATCTCAGCTCTATTTTGGAAAAAAATGCAGTATTATTCGATGTAACATAACCAGAAGAACTCTGTTCGGGCCAGCAGAATAAAAAAAGCTAACCTTTGGTATATCTTCTTTCGCGGAATTCCTCGCTAATCTCTCACTAGAACAACCAGAGTCGCTACCTCTTTCTTCCTCCTCTCCTCTCGATGAGTTAAAAGATGCAATAGGAGCGTCAAAAACTGAATCGCCCAAGCTCTCAGAGTCCATACACTCCACCTATAATAACAACTCTCGGAACTCAAATATGGAGCAATAGAAGAAACTGACGCACCAATCGTATTCCAATGTCGGACCGCGTCCGCTTCAGACTGTGAATCCAGCAATCAACACCGTTATCGTTTACTTCAGACGAGAAAAGGGTCATATCACGAGGAGGGGTGCCAAAACAAGAGATCTCGCGGATGTAGCTACGTGTGAAAACAGAAGCCCAATCCCGAGCTATCCGTTCGGCAGTATGCGACCTATGAGAGGATAATTTATGTTTTGAAAGAGAAAAATTCCTACTTTATTGATATTGCGCGAAAACGCGAAAAGATCACAACTAAACACTCACCGATGAAGGAGTTTCGCTCTGAGACAGTCTTCCCTGCCACTGTCCAGGTGGGTCATTTCTGGTATTGGAAATAGATGTTGTTGACCTGTTGGAGCACAGCCCTCTACAGCACCACCGGATCTGAAGCAAAAACCGAGTTTAATCACATTTTTATTTGTTTATTTGCAGACGGCAACCTGCACGTATATGCCATAAAACAGGTAGGGATATCAGGAAGAAGAAACACAAAAAAAGAGACAACAACAAATTATGAAACAACAACTAGGTAGGTAAACAACGCTAGAGAGAAGCCACTGAGTCAGCGGTCTGACTTGCTAATTTTTCAAAAGATTGTAAAAACACGTGCAGCGCATGTTTACCTATGAACGCGTTAAAAGTGGGGACTATTCTGTGAGAGAAGAATTTAGATCGGACCTGAGTTTTTGCCGCCGAAACCTTGAGCTTAAAGTGACCACCTCAATTTCTAGACAGACCAAGAAGAAAGAAGTCACTCGGTTCAACATCTAGAATGCAGACGGTTGATGAATACACTCACCTGCGCTCATTAACTGAGTCTCCTCCTGAATGGGAGTTTGGTCCACAGTGCGCCGTGGTAGACCCTCCTGCTTCGTTATCGCCTCCTGATCCGCCTCCTACTCCACCTGTAGTACGCTATTTACCTATTCGATGACAAACCATATTTTTACGGAAGTCACTGAGAGTACCTTGGCCGCCGGTTCTGTCATCGGGATCATTGTCCCCATCTCGTTTCCTGCCACAGTACTTCGAACCGAGAAGAGATAGACGTTTTCCTTCCTCATCATCTGAGGCTTCAGAAGATGAGCAACTAAAAAACTTCGATAAACCCGAGAACTGAGACCAAAAATTAACAGCAGAATTGACCTCGTGCTGCGGCGACTTCGCGCAATAAGCCTTTGATGTTGGTCATAACGCCTGCAAACATCCGGTGATACTACCGCATGACGTGGTCGAATCATGCGAACAGAACTGAAGACACAGTTAGTGTAATGCACACATGTTAGTGAAAAAAATTAATAAGGACAAAAACTCATTCAAGCTGTCAAGAATTTTAGTCGTAAACTTGCAAAAACTCAGAGGTGGGTGTGTGCTCATGGATGCGGTGCAACTACAGATGGGAAAAAAGGGTTTGTAGGGAGCAAACAAATTCATTTCCAATCGTTACCTATACGTGGTTGGCTGTGGATGTGAACCAGTACTTTTAGTCACTTGAACAGATCCATGTCGAAGATGAACAAGCCCTGTAGATGCCGACCTGAAATATTCAGAACTGGTATCGCAATAAGAGAAGTGTCTGGAACACAAGGAATGGAGTTTGTTATCTATACATAGTTTTAGTAGCTGATAATTTTGGCATGATTTTCAAAAGCCAACATGTAATCACCTGTTGGCTCGTGCACCGGTCTGCCTTGAAGTCGTCAGAAGCACACCACTTGTCTCTGCATCCTCCCCCTCTTCACAAATTCCCAGCAGATGTGGAGATGAAGAAAGTTTTCGCATACCACCAGAAGACGAGGAAACTTTCAGACGAGACAATGAAGATAGTGTTGACATCGCTAAAAATAAGTAATACTAAAAATTGTCGAAAATTTAAGATGTACAAATCTTCTAGGAAATCGGAGAACCAAAGAAAAAGAATGCTTCTTGAAAACGTACCCGGTGAAGCTCGTCCACTACTGGTGGGTGGCGAAGGTGATCTACTACTTCGAATACTTTCTGGGCTTACGGCTCGCCGTCCACCTCCTACAGTAAAACAGGTGTTTCGCGAATTCTAGTGGGAAATGACTTCCAAAGATGTCAAAAAAGACATACCTAACCGACACAGTTCTAAAAGATCTTGTACCGCTTGTGGGCTAACACGATCTCGAGCTCCACTGAACATTGAAATAGAGGGAGAAGAGTTCCTAAATATCAACAAATGAGTGAGCTGTGAAAAATTACATCCTCCGCTTCACCTGTACTTTAATCACACGGATTCTATTAGAATTGTGCAGCGTTATTACACATTCAGTGCTAGAGCTACATCACAAGGTAAAGCCAAATGGGATATACTTGTTATGCTACAAGGTGAAAAAACCCTTTATGCTACTGGATACGAAATCTATTTTCTAAGCTGCTAAAATAGGTAAGATGGAGAGAAGCAACATAGGTTCTACGACTTCCGAAGAAAATCATTTCTGTGAGTGGGAACGAGTACTACTTACTATTTTACCAACTTGATTAGTTTAGTGATTAGTTTATTCATCGGTCCTCTCATCTACAGATGATCTTCACGAGGATTGACCAGCCAAAATGGTACGTCTAGACCAGGGTCAAAACGAACCATTTGTTAAAACTTTTTTTTACGAACCATTTGTTAAAACATTTTTTTAATCTTCCAACTTTTTCACGTTTTTATTCATTGTCAGCTTTTCAAGATTCTACAAATTTGCGCTTCCTGTTCTCAGCATTCTCACACATTCGTGACCAAATGTTTTCTCGCCATCTCTGGAGATGCATGATATTTTTGAATACCACGCCAAACAAGTGATTGCGGGCAAACAGGTGGATATGTCCCAGTGAGTTCAGAAAGATTGGGTCACGTCTTGGACCAAGCAAAAAATCGCTCGCGCTGGATTAGTTCAGGAAGTTAACGTGTATTGTAAAATTTTTTTTTCAAAAAAAAAAAGGCTGTATGTGAGTAAATCGAGAAATTTCTCAATTTATTAGCTCAACTATCGTGGTTCATTCGCTGTCATTTCCCGCGCGTGACTGTGCATCGTTTGGTAGTTAAGACAGGGAGGTTCCTACTTCAGTTGAACAAGACCTCACACATGTACTATAGTGATAGCACGAGAAAAGTCCCTCAGTCTAATGAAGCTAATTAGCTTGTACAACTTGGACGGTCTCTTCTCATATAGTTAGGATCCGCCACGAATATGTGCTGAAGATGGACTATAGCTCTGTGTACGTCGAATGAAATATGAACGCATTCATTTGGTTTACATTTAATTGAATAAACCCATTCATTTGAACGAAACCGTCATCCAGAAACGTACAGACCTTCCTAACAAGGGAAGGATACTTCGTGGCTATGGCCATTCGTGATGCGATGTGTGCAATCATATGCAGTTTTCAACGCTTATCTCGAAGAATCCATAGCCCAAATTTCCTGCTGAGTTCTGTATAGTGAGTTACACCTATTTCTTTTCTCTCAGATGTAGTATAGCGTACTCTTGTACTCCAGGTTATCCTGGTAGCTGCTTTAGTGTCCTCAAAATACTAAGTACTGGTTTCTTTCGAAAGAACTCAATAGTTTGGAGACACTAAAGCAGCTATCAAGCATAGTCTGGAGCCCATACAAGACTTGAAATCAGCGTTAAAAACTGCATATGGTAGTACACATCGCATCACGAATGGCTACGGCCACCAAGTATCCTTCCCTTGTAAGTTCACTGTTATTCATTATTTCAAGTCTTAAGTTATTATTTGTTATTCCTATCATTGCAAGCGGCTGTGATGTGCTATGAAACCTCTCTGTCATCAACATAATTTGACTTTTTTTGCGATCAGTGATGCAAGCAGTGCGAATCTCATCCCACAATCTGCCGCTCTGATATAGTCACTTACAAAGTTCTACACCTCCATTTTTTTAATTCAGTAAGGGCAACAACATTATAACTGTTCGCGCTATGCTAATTTGTCATCAGTACACCATATTGCTTACATTTCAAGCCTACGTGGAATTTTTCAAGTTTCGTGAACATGTTCCATCTTTACACAATTAGAGGACAAAGATGGTGATTAGTGTAGTAGAGCGATGACGCAAAGTACACCAACCATTTGTTTTTAGTTTGACTGCAAATTCACAGACTTCAAATTAAGGCCAAACATGCAATTACGCGCGTGAGTGCCAGTGATGAGTTTGTGTTCAACGAAGCCCATGCAAAAACAGTGACATGAAGCGGACCAGGCGTTTCTTTTAATGAACTAAGCGAAACTAAAATTCACATACAAATGACATAACCACCTGCGTGCAAGATCCATGCGACCTGGGAAACTTTGAAGGCGGAGACGAGGCTGCAGCACTCCCTCATCAGACTTCGAAAACATTGAACGAACTGTGCTTGGAGACGATCCGGTTACCGAGGTGCGCGTTCGAGCGAATTTAGCTCGTCGCTGAGCGACCACGAGCCCAGATGGGCTGTGTTCTGGGTCACTGAGACTGATTTTTGACACAATTGGACAATGTTCAGCTATCGGAGAAAGATCCTCGAACTGCGTGACAACCCTCGGAGTCAACGGGGAGCGAACTTGATCGGAGGTTTCATCGTCCGCAGACGACTGTCGTGAATGCAGTCCCAATCTACTGCTACGAACGGGCGTTGATGTGAAATCGTTGGAAAAACTTCTGAACAATACAGAGAGACAGCAATAAGCAGTAGTGTAAAGAGGACACAAAAACACCAAAGGAACAACAAAAATAAAGAATCACAACGATATACGTACACAAGACATCACAACTAGGGGCAAAGTAGGAAGCGACATGTAAATTCGTCGGCACTACGTCAACAGAAAAACAAAATTCTCGCCCGCAAACGTACCTACTGCTATGACGACTCGATCGTAAATATGATGAAAGCTCCTCTTCGCTCTCTTCCTTAAGAATAGAGCAAGGACGAGCACGCCATGAGTTCGACCTACTGCGACAACGGGATCCACCTGCAGGAGCAGCTCCTTGATTCCGCGAGTCGCTGAAAAATTTACAGTCCGATGGCCATAAAAGGGGAACTTTGAGCGGTTTTCACTTCAACATATAATAAAGTACTAATAAAAGGAAACATTCAAACAAACAACATTTTCCAAAAAGGGTGGTAGCAACAAGATGGCGTCGTGAGTTTGAATTCAACAAACTGATTGTCACAGGAGCGACTATTCAGAATTGCGACACCGTGAATCGTGCATTTTCTCAGGTTCATGAAGGAAGTAAAAATTGTTTTAGGATGTTTTGAAATGAATGCATTCAGGAAGGCACTACTGAGGATACGAAACGTGCAACACCTTGTGAAAAAAAGAGAAGAGTAGGCACGGTGCGCAATTAAACATCACCTAAAGTTAATAAGACAACAGCACTTGTTTTAGAATAACTAAGCAATTGTCAACAAGCAACAAAAACAAATTATAGTTATTCAGATAATATATAAATGATAACCATACGTTTCCAGAGGTTCTTCATCAGGAACAACAGTGCCTGCTTTTGCCATCAATTCTTTAGCTTGTTCTTCTCTACAGCTAGCCAAAATCCGTTCAGCGAGAAGATAGTATGTTGCCGTCATTGAATTGTAGTCGTCATTTTCAAGTGCTCTTAAAACAAATGTATTTAGGAATGTCGACAGTTTGAAAATGCGTGATACCTGAGTATTGCATCCTCAGTTCCAACACCACCAGCCACCATCTGTTCGATAATCGTAGTATGGGCGGAATGTGGCAAGTGATGCTTCACTATTAAAGGCAGGGCCTGAATAAAGGTAATTCAGTTCAAATTTCTGTGAAGGTGATGTCTACTACGTTTACAACAGCACAAGCATCAACTAACAGCGGCATGACCACGATCACCAGCCATGACCCAAGGATTCGATACAATTTCAGCAAGTCCAGCTCGCTTGGACGGATCACGCACCAGCATACGTTGAATGAGGCTAAATATATGGGAATAACAAATGGATAAACAAATAGGCATTGTATGAGGAGCTATCAAACGATAGGTGTGATTCAGAGGAACAAAATAAAAGGACATATCTTTAAAGCGGGTTTTGCGCTGTCGAGCGGAAAATATAACCTACTTCTTGCATGCGTTAGAGAGATGTTCAGGAGTTGTATACCGGCAGTCCAATATCTTCGTGAGAGTTTCAGAATCATTTGCCTCTTGAAACGGTAGTCTTCCACAGACCAGCATGAATAAAATTACACCCAGAGACCAAACGTCTAAAAAGTGCTAGTGATTCAGTGAAAGAAAAGCGGTATTCAAAGTGAAAAGGAGCTCTACAACAAAAATGAAACCAACCAACAGCTGGAGCATCATATGCATCACCAAGGAGGATTTCTGGAGCAGAATATGCCAATGAACCGCAGGCGGTACGCAACTGTTCGCCAGGCTCGAAAAGGTTGGAGAAGCCGAAATCTGTTAGTTTAACCATACCGAGCTTCTCGAAGAAAACCACATTCTCTGGCTGAAAACAGGAAGCAAAGAGTGGAACAGAAAATAAAAAAAAAGACTAAAGGAACATAGACACTGGGAAAAACTGTATACCTTCAAGTCACGATGGACAACATGAAGACGATGACAATAATCAATTGCTGTTATAATTTGGCAGAAATATTGCTGGGCTAAGGGTTCGGCCACACCCTAAAATCAGCAGCTTATAAGCAGTGAAGTCGAAAGAGGATTACTTTCTAATATAGAAACATAAGAGTATCTGTAATATGGAAAACTCATATTTAGGAAGAAAAGAAGTACTGCGAAAGGTAGATGTCAATTCACTACGTAACAACGGCGAAACCGACTAGCAACGCAGAGGAGTATAATGGCAGACAAACTCCTTACTAAAGAATCGGAACTGATAGATCTGTATAGGGCATAATGTTTTCGAAGACGCCCTTTCACCATGTGAGGAATTAATGAATTTGTGCATAAATTGGTAACCATGAGGTACAAAATAATAATGAAGGTGATTCTGAAGTTAATACGACGGTTAACCGCAATGAACTAAGAAAGATCTGAAAACTTTCGAGGTACATCCAGCTAATGGGTGAGAAACTGAAATTAGAAATAGAGGGCAAACGAAAGCGAATTTCCTTTTTAGCTGTTTTTTTTTTTGTAAAGACTAGTCAATTCCTCACTATTTAAACAATTACATATAGCAAAATCAAGTTCCCTGGTGCTTTTTTATAGGCAGCTAAAGAGCATCCATGAAAAAATAACTCTAAATAACTTACATTTTCATGCTTTATGATGAAGTCATGCATATCATAATCACCGAGCTCCAGGATGAGGAACAGTTTTGTATTAGTATCAATGACCTCATACAGGCGAACGATGTTTGCATGTTGCACCAACTTCATGCAACGCACCTAAACGGAGTAGATCAGTAGTGGAAATGAGAGCAAGGAAATGTGGGATATTTAAGAGTCTTACTTCCTGCATAACATGTGCTGTTGCCTCAGCATCCAGATTCGATTTGTCGATGATTTTGACGGCAACCTGACGAGAAGTACTTTAAAAAAACGCTAAGCATGTGTGGTTTTGCGATTCCAGATCTATACCATGGTTCCTATATGTATTGAGAAATTTCTAAGAAGAAAATCGGGTAAACCAAATAAACGTAGTAAGACTAAGGTTCATCACTGGTGTACATATATTTTAGAAAATTACATCATATTGAAGAACATACAGAAGAACAACTGCACTATTCCACTCTCACAGATCCAAAAAAAAATCGAAAAAATTGGCTGAAACTTTGCACAGGGTGTTGTTACTTTAGGTGCTGATTACGATTATGAACATCACTTCCCATGATGCTGCCGTTTTCCTGGCGAAATCAGCAATTTCTCTCAATTTCACACAGTTATCTTACCGTAATCTTACAAAAAATCGGGTTGTGGTAAAATGGACGATATTCTAGTTCAATACCTCAAAAGCCCTAACGCAATGTTCCAGAAGATTCTTTGACACATCGTATTTGCAGTACACTCACGGTTACCCTATAAGAATGGGGCTGCGATACAAAATTAATCTGATATTCGTGTACTACAAGTCAAATAAAACCCTAACCCAAAGCATCAGCCAAAAAAAGATTCCGAAGTTTTTGAGTCTATGAAAGTGGAATAGTGCCGTGAAAAGAAAAAAATGAGTTTAACTCAAGTACCCGCTCTCCAGTGAACACATGCCGGGCAAGTTTCACCACTGCGAAATGTCCCTGTCCTATCGTATGTTCCAAATCGTATAAACCAGCTATCCTCGCATCACGAATGTGTATGGAACGCTTCCGAACGATCTCAGCCATAGCGGCACCGCGAAAAAAGCAGCATTGATGGAAATCTGAAAGACCACAGCAGCTGAGCGAGGTTGAAAAAAGTCGAATTAAAATTTTCGAACAAGGATGAACACGTTCAGCACTTCCCACTGTTCGACTTCACTAGTGAATCAGCTCAAGCTGTTAGAGACAATAATGACGTCTATAGAGAGGGCTGTATTATGCTGTATTACTAAAAAGACAGCAGAGAAATAGCACGTCGGCTTCAGAGGGGGCAACTTTGTCCTGAAGTATGTTTCTAGTTCTGGACGTCCAAATTGCAGGATGTGGAGACAATTATCTCCCAGCGTTTGCTCTAGATCTAACGAATAATCACAGCTGAGGTTAACTCTCAAAAATGATTTTATGACGTTCGCCACCCGTGCCTTAATTTTAGACCAAGATTATGATTAGTTGATAAAAATCAAATCAGCTGTTGATAGTAAAACATGTCTAATGCTTGTGCCTAAACAGAACAACATAGGATTCTACTAAACTACTAAAAACTGTAGGAATTTTTAGAAATGAGCTGAAATAATGCTCATGGGTGACGAACGTTCGCATACCGAAAACCACACGAACGTATTGCCCAACCCATTAGATATGGAATTTGATAGGGACAACAACAAAAACTGAATTCGAGGTGCTGTATGAAACAGAATTAATTCATCAGAGGGGAAGGTTCATGAATTAGGACAAGATTAGGATTGTAAGGCCAAAATATCTATGTTGAATTAATTAGAAGAAATAGTAATAATAAGATAGAAAGAAGAAATAAACATGGGAAAGGGCGAATCGATAGAATGGGAGATGGATTCTGAATGCTGCAATTCACTTAGAAGCCGTACTAGAAGGAAAAAAAAGAGAAGTATGAAACAGAAAAGCGCTAGATTGGAACCCTCCTCTTCAAGTCACAGAAAAGAAATCTGCAAGCGACTGGAAATGAAACATCAAAGAAAACATCGAAAATATTCGAAAGCAGTTACTTCTGGAAACTAAGTAGTTCCAGAGCGTTATGTTTTGCAAGGGTGACAACAAGATTGGCGAGTGTGGTGACTGGAAAGTGAAGAAAACAAGATGAGGGAGAGACACATTCACAGCTAGGGAGTTGGGCGATCGATAAACTAGGCTGGCGCTTGGTCGAAAAAAAGGTTGTGATCGTCGGATATCCACTGATTGCGACGAAGCGGAAGCGGAGAAGAAGCGGCAGCAGGATGTCGACATCCTCTGCCGAAGTGCGCCGAACGACGCCCTAATCGATATCTGAGTAGAAAAGTGAATTACCGCAAAAAACGCAATCCCGGCTGAATCGGCGTTTGGTCGCGTCTTTATCATCGCCTGCCACTCTCAACTTGGCACGCAATTCCACGAATTTCAAAGACTTTGGGCCTTGGCTACCACTAGATTACTTACATCAAGTCTAGTGATCACAGAAAGCAGCAGCCATGGGGATTTTTGCTTCAGACATGGAATAAGTCGTGCTTCGGTAGACAGTTGTTAGTAAATCACTACTTCAAAAAGAACACAAAGAATATTCTCATCCCTGAGGAGAATTGCTGTGGAAGCCTGCTGATATGAGACAGAGGGCAAACGACGCGCCAGCTTACGCTTCTAGCCAGCCAACTGTGCTGTTCTCCTTCCTTGCCAGGACTCGCTTTTCGCGTCGCGGCGGAATATAATTGCGCTGACCGAGTTCCATAAGCTCCGCCTATCATCTATTGGGGTCTTTGCTGGTGGAGATGTGGCGTGACTTTTCGGCTGTCAGTACAGCCGTATGTTGTCTGGAGTAAAGGAGGGCGTCTGAAAATATTTTTCGATTTTTCATATTTCTTAGAACCCCGCGAGTATTCGAATCCTTGCGAGCCACCGAATTTCCGAAAATTCGAACTTTTTGAGCCCACCAGATTTTCAAATATTCGAATTTTCGGGTTTCTGGGAACCCCCGAATATTCGAATACGTCACCGCTACAGCCAGCTTTTCCTTCTGGAGTTTCGTCCAAATTTGAGATGACAAAAAGATAAGATGTTACTAGTGAGCATAACTGTTGTCTTATTCAATTCATATTCTAGCACAGACAACAACAATCGTCGTTGCTAAGAGTAACTTATCTGTTTACTGCCTCAGATGCGCACGAAATCGTTAGAGTGAAAAAAAAAACGTTGTTGTTCTGATGAACTCTTGGCTGCCCCACTGTATTTAGTGGGGCAGTCAGAGAAAGTAGAGTAACTGAATCTGGGGCATTGACCCAGCTGTGCCCTATATTCAGGAGAATGTGGGTCACTGCTGTTCAAGATGTCCGCTTTCCGAATTTTAGAATTTCCAGGTAGTCACGGCTCTGCGAATTTTCGAATTTTTGTGGAACACCGAGTTCCGAATATTTGGATTTTCGAATTTTCGGATATGTATATACTTAGATGACATTTCATCTGGTGAGAAAACTTTCACCCATGGATGATCGTGGATGAAATCCTGCGCCCATGAAGAGGTTTTTCTTTCTTTTATACCACTGTGTTGCAGTTGAACAAAACGAACCATAGTGAAGAATGCAGATATATCAACGCGGTGAATAATATTGTGGTTAACATTGTAAAAAATTTAAAAAGATAATATTGTGGTTCGGCTACCATGATCATGAATGAGTTGCCCGCCATCTTCAGGAAGGAGTCAGCAGTACCTAAAATGTCACCGCTTCTTACCTCGTTTTTCATCGTTTGTTTATACGGTCTAAACTATGTACAGTCGTTCTAAAGAATACTTGCCTCCGGCATACACCGTCCGACTGCTGAGCCGCGCCGCGCCTTCTATGCATTATCATACGTGCTGAGACGTGGCTCAGTCGACACGCAGTGTAGCGGGAGGCAAGTATTTTTTGGAAAGACTATACATGCCTACAGTGTATCCGAAACGACGAGTCCGCCCAAGCGGTTCACGTCACAGCCAGATCATTGGCCGATATCATAAAGATAACGATGAAGTGTGATACGCAGAGTAGAGATGATGACGTGGATTGCTGGCAAGCGTGGATCCTCGACCGCGTGGGCGGACTCGTAGTTTCGGATAGACGATATATGTTGAACAGTTTGTATGCTAAATTCAACGTTAGCCAACATTACGACAGAATGCTGTGCAAAAGTTGTTGTTATAGTTTGTAGTTCAATTAGTTCTGCGAGAAAAGTTTGTATAATCGGAAATTTAGTTGAACCTGCTTGATTTGAAATGTCTAGAAAATCACGTTTGCTCTACCGGGAAGATCCTCGTCTTGAACATCATACCGTCTTTCTGAAACGACGATTCCGCCCAAGATCCATAGGCGGCCACTCCACGTCATCATCTCTAATCTGCGTATCAAGCTTCATCGTTGTCTTTCTGATATCAACCAATGATTTGGCTGTGACACGGGCCGCTTGGGCGGACTCATCGTTTCGGATACACTGTATAATTAGCTAGAGTGCAGTTTTAAACCCCAAAGATATGGCGGCATGCAAATGCGTACAAAGGCCCACACAGGTTTTCGGGATCTAATTAGTATTTCAAGTACTGGAATGTTTGGCCTTCGAGTCCTCAAGTATTCAAATTTTCAAATAGTCCCGAACCCTCGAATTTTCGAATATTCGAATTCCCGAATAAATATTCAAATTTTATTCGATTCGGTTAAAACTCTTGTATGGACGAGTTCTTTCTAATTGATGTATTGTGGCCAGAGTTGGGCACAAGCTTAGTTCGAGCAGAAAAAAAAATTACGAAGTACCCTTTGACCTAGCGAAAAACCTACGAAGCTCCCACAGCGCACTGTAAACAAACAAGTTTAAAAAAGTTTGTGCGAAAAACATTGATTTCGTGCTCTAAATGTATGTACACTGACATGTTCACACGAGTTAACAAGTGTTAATAAGTGTCACTGGCGCTGGACACGTTAACATGCTAGCACCGTGATATGATTTTCCTTTAAGTTTCCGGCTAAAACTCGAAAAGAGGTGAATGTTCCAGAGGCTTCTGCCATTAGTTTGATAAAGATTTCGGAATTTTTAGAATTTAGAAAGACTTATTCGAAGAAGTTGTGTAGAAGTAGTGCAGAAGAGCTTTTGTTAGTTTATTTTTTTCGCTGTAACCACATGAACGCGGCAGCTTTTTACTCACTAGAACCAGTGGCCTCTCCTGAAGCTAACCTTGCTAATGCAAATTAAAATAGGTGATTTTTAGGAAAATTGTCTGCTGGAAATTCTTTGGACCGGTGCTGAGCCCAAACGTTTTGGGTGAAGTTAGGGTTCAGAGAACAATCTCTCCTTTTACAAGCACTGGAAACAGTGCTGTTGGCAGAATTTTCGCATGATAACTCCACAACTCTTGTCAGAATCACTTAATTTCATTTTTCTTTGCCATTTGGAGGCGTAGTAGTATATTTGTTCTTGTCACACAAATTGAGCAGTATTTGTTCAGTTCCAACAATATTGTGGATACTTCCAGGTGCTCTTCAACTATAACTTCCAAGACAAATTTAAATTATATTCTTTAGTGAGGATTAATATAATAGAAGATAAAATATTCGGTCTACTCTAAAGAAAATATTCCCTTCTTTGCTCCTACATATCTGCAATGAAGTGGTTTGTTATCCGACCAAAGTTCAAGTCGAAGCTACGAAATCCCCTCTGCTCACCCCATCTTCATTCTTCATTAAGCTCACTCAGCTTACGTTGAGTCAAGTTCCTGCCGAAGTCTGACTTTGGTGCATCGTAGTATGCAGTTATTAGATTGAGCAATTATAATTGTCCGTTCGAAGAGGAAATAGAAACGTTTGCCAAGACAAAGGTTCAACAGGAAAATCCAAAAGATACTCTTTTCCTTAACCAGTGACTCTCCGCCTCCCCCCCCCCCCCCCC
>JARK01000316.1:33944-64089 GCA_000688135.1 Ancylostoma ceylanicum
CCCCCCCCCCCCCCCCCCCCCCCTCACAACCAGTGCACCCCATGAAAGGCTTGTTTGTTGTTAGACATAATAGTGACCCATATAAATTTCGGTCCCCCCAAAGTTTTTGAACTTTTCCTGCTCTAGGGAACAAATGGTTCATGGAATCAAGCCTTATTCTTGTAGTGTCAAGCCTTGTCTTCGAGGCGGTCCTTTCAAAGACATCCATATTCAAGGTTTAAAGTAGGGGCGGTGAAAGGATTGATTGGCACAATCAATCTCGGTTCGGTTACCCAAGTTCGAGGCTATTTTCAAGGTGCCATTTTTTCTACGAATGTTGCCAAGAGGCTAAACAAATTTTCCAAAAGGGAAAAACGTGTGTGAAGTTTGGTGCAGTCCCCTGGCGAAATAATTTGCCTAACTTTGTGTAAGTGCACAAAAAATTCCAGAAAAATAAGAGGAAACTGACCAATTCTTGTATTAGTAGAAGCGCTATGGATCGCTCTGTAAAATGAATACACATCACTTCCGAAAGCTTCAACATACATATGTAGCTGAGAAGTATGGCCACGAAAACTGCGGACATTCATATTTCCTCGACCAAATATACATATTGGCTGTGGGGAAAGCTCTCGCCGTTTTTGATACACCATACTTTATTGACATTTCAGAAATATGTACGAAAAAAAATTTCAAAAAAAAAATGAATAAATGACCATCACATACTATCATTTTTTGCCAATTTTCAAAAATTGTTTTGATGTCTTCGGCTTAGAACTGTACTAGCATTGCCTCAAAAATTTGCTCAAACTGCGATCCGAATCATCTTCATCGTCGCACGCCCTTCCTTGCAGGGCGTCGAAGAGAGCCAAGAGAAGTTGGTAATTTTCTGGTCTTTGGATTTGACAGTATTGCCATACATATTCTAGAATAGGTCGCACAGTGTGTCTGTGTATCTACAGGGTGACCCAAAACTCTTTGGCTGGCGTTCAATTGCTGCGAAAAACGTTATACAGAAAGCAATTGTGACCAAACTAGGAGGATGGCTTACCAACAGTGCCACCAATAAAAATGTTCTTTTTCGTCCTCCAAAGTCCTTTCTCTGTTGGTATAGCAGAGCAGGAAACACCTCCTAGCGGAGTTGCCCATGGACATCAGCACGTCATCATCACATCCGATCAAAGTTTTTTAAAGTTTTCTATGAGAAGATCTGCTAAAAGAAAAACCAACTGCAGCATAAATGTCCCTATGGCACAAAGAAACAAATCGTATAGAGTTCCTGAAGGAGCTTCTGATTATGATCAAGAGAAGTGTAATCTCAGCAAAACGGCATTCTCGCGCGTTTACTGCGTTGGAGTGAAATCCTGAGCTAGAACTCATACCATGACGGGTGTAGGAGATTAGATGCTAACAAAGTTTTCCAAATAATCCTTCATTGATGTAGTGAATGTTCTGCCAGGAAGGAGATTCGTTGCATACCTCAGAGCTGGCTTCAAAACTGGATTCGCGCTCACCTTACCCAATTCGTTTTCAGTCCTCTCACAACCCACGTTCAATCACCTTTACCATGCAGTCTAGTGTTTCTGGAAGAGAATATCCTGCAGTGGCATACACTACGGTTTCCTCTCTGCGGACGTCTTTTGAACGGCATATCGGGGGAAAGTTTGGACGATGCGCTGATGTCCAGAAGCAATTCCGCTCTGGAACGTTTTCACCCGTGCTACATCGAGGCGAAACATGCTTCTGGGATCTAAATGAGGCGTGTTGGTTGGCAGTGGTATTGTTAAATTACTCCCTCAGTTTGGCCATAATTGGTTCCCATATAACGTTTTCGCAGCACTTCAACAGCGGCCAAAAACTTTTGGGTCACCCTGTATATGTGTATGTCTGTTTGTTTGTCCATCTGTCTGTCTGTCTGTATGTTACTCGATATTTTCACTGCTAAAATTGCGCTGCAAACATGTTCGCTCATTGTGAAAGGATTTGCTATTCTCATTTTTACTTTATTTTTGTTTCGGTGCAGTATGCACTTTAATTACCGAGAGTACAGTGCATGTTTCAATAAATCCTGCTTTTTCGTCTTTGTTCATTAGGTGTTCATGGATGGAGGGGATAGCTTTGAGACCGTCACAGTCCAATGTATTTGATAGAGTGCTCAAGTGTACGAAAGATCTGCCCACAATATTCAAATATGTGGTTGGTCTGTCTTGTTCTGCAAAATCTAGAACCTATCATTGGCTAGCTTGGCTAGCTTTCTGACTACCTCTATTAACATGAGAGTGCGACCCTATGCGAATGATATAAAGCTTTATGGCGCCTATTCCAAATACAACCGGGCTGCAGTTCAGTCGACTCTCAGAAATTCTGTAGAACGCATCATGGAATGGACCTCCTCCTGGGATTTACCAGTAAACTTGAACAAATGTGTGGTGCTTCACATTAGGGAACCTGCGCCTACTGTATACGAGGTAAACGGCATTGCTCTGAAAACCTGCGATGTTGTTAGTGATCTCGGAGTTCTAATTGACTTCAGGCTTAGTTTCTCTGGTCAAATCGATAGCACTGTTAAGAAAGCTTATGGAGCGCTATTCAAGTTATTTTGGAATACACACATCAGTGATCCTAAGGTTATGGTTAGACTGTACAAGGCTTTTGTTCTTCCCCATCTCGATTACTGTTCTGAGGTGTGGAATCCTACACTTAAAAAGGAAAGAGGAAAGTTGGAAAAGGTATAGCAAACTTTTACAAGGTTACTCTTCCATAGGATTAACCCTGGGGTCGGCCATCAACATCTGCCCCGTTACCAAGAGCGGTAAAAAAATTCTCCTTAGATAGGTTAAGGTCCAAGAGAATATGCAAGGATCTCGTTCTTGCATTTCGTGTGCTTAGAGGTGAAATAAATCTTAAAGCTAGCAAATACTGGATCTTTCAGCCTACTAGTCTTAGAAACGGTGGATTTACCTTGTATTCTGCTAAGATAAATAAGAAGCATCACTCACTTCTTTTTAACTCGTTCTTCAACTATACCGCTAGGTGGCTTCAGCTACTACCTATTGACGTTCTTAAATCTCCAAGCAGTACGTTTTTCAAAAGTAAGTTAAAAAAGGTTTCCTTCACGTCATGCTTACAGTTGGATGACTGAATCTATTCATGCTAGACCTACGACTTTTTTTCAGAAGTCTAATGGTTTCATGTCGTGCTCTTTGTTCCCAATCGGTTGCCCACGTCCATGTTTTATATAATACACGTTACAATAATTCTTAATTTAAATGTTTGAGCTCAACTATTTTCATGCGGGATATGCTACTAACACTATACTAATCCACGATTTGAATCTGATGCATGTTGAACCATTCTTGTTAGGCTAAATCCCTAGCTGGGACCTGGTTAAGGGCCAGGAACCGGCGAGCATCCCGCTGAACTCACGCCTGGGGTTCGTACCAGATCAAAGAGTCGCCTCAGCATCCGGCCCTGAATGGCCAGTCCAGTTGCGTTCTCGGTGCGTGATTATCTCAATGGTCTTGTGCTCTACCAACGTCTCAGAGGGGTTTCAGTCACCTACCTACAGTCTCCCTGTTCTATAAATTTGACCTCACCACCAAAAAAAAATTCATGCCTCCTTGTTCCGTTCTAAATGCTCGGTTATGTGCTACTAAAAGCTCTTTCCTCGACAGTCATGTTACCTCGTATAATATTAGGTTGTCGGGAAATGATTGAGACACTCCAGATTTTTACCACTTTTTAAAATTTTTCTTTTCAATTAGGAAACCCCGGGACCTGTTGTGGGCACAATGTATACCCATCGTCTTGGGCCACCCTTCAGGGTCAGACTTGTCTCCACAGGTTCAGGAATCAGGAAACTACAGGTCGAAGAATCCACCAGTCAATGCTCGAAAATCGCCAAAGTTGGTGGTGTGTTGCTAGGCCAAGGAGTACCTGAACGACCGAACAAGGTGTTGGTTGGAGAGTACAAGATTTGGGAAGGGTATCGAGTATGGCAGCGCAGTCCATGCCTGCTCCTCCTGCTAAGGATGAGTCGACAAAGCCATATGAGGGTGATTTTTGGGCACCAAAACGTGCACGTCGACAAGTCGATGTCTCTTTTCCCCATATTTGCCGGTCATTGCCCTGAATTGATTATTGCAAAAGGTGTTGGTGTTCATCACGTTTCGTGCCAGCAGCTCCGATGGAGCATGTCTTGTTCCTAAGCTCAGGAGGTCGCATAATTGGTAAATGTCTTTGAGAAGATATATCTTCTGAAACGAAGTACCAGAAGCGACCGTTCATGGTTGCATGACTGACGAGCACCGGGCCAAATGTCATGATGATATAGTCACTCCTCCTGCTCGCACTAGCGCTCAACAGAAGCTCGTGAAAGAAAATCACTTGAATTAGTTGCCCGTGCATTCTCGCTCCTACTTGCACCATGGCGTAACGCTACGCTTTGTCATACCCATGGTGTAATTGCTCAGGGACCAGCCTATCATACACTCACATATCCTGGGCCCAAGTCATGTGTGATGGACGCAGGGGAAAATTTTCAGTGGAGTGTCTCAATCATTTCCCGACAACCCAATAGAATTTCACCTTTGAACCAAGTCCCATTCTTGCATCTTCTGGTTTACAGTACGGAACGTGTTTTTTTTCTTAAGAATTTGGCACCCCTTCACGGTGTGTGGAATAAATAAATAAATAAATAAATAAATAAATTCACAATTCAAAAAATGTGACACTCTTCACTAAAAGGCATAGTCTCCATCCTGATAATCTCCATGACCAAAACAAAACATGTTCATTTGCAGAACAGCCATATTTCACGTGATATGAGCAGCAGCGTGATCACTGTGCGCTGGAATATGACTCAAGAAACATTTTCAGAACAATTCATTCGCTAAGATGTTGTGTGTAACTTCGACATCATTATTGTCCTCAAGTGAAAATATAGACCCACCACTTCCTATCTCATCTCCCGTTGACTTAAGAAAATTGAAAAATGTAAATTCATGACAGCTATCATAGATCAGGCAAGGAGTTACTCTCACATCTTCCAGCAAAACCATATTTCAGTAGTTTTTCAAGTTTCAGGGAAAGAGTTTTTCAGGTAATCGTATACAGATGGACTCGAAAAGCTCGGCGAACTATCTGTAGAAGACCGTCGTTTGATAGCAGATATTACAGTCATGTACAAACTCACCACTGATGAGATGCATCTCAAAATCTCTATATATAAAAATGAATGTCTGTATGTATGTGTGTATGTATGTAACGAATAGAAATCGCGGAGAGTTAACCGATCGGGACCAAACTTTGCACACATATACATCTCGGGCCGGCGGAGGTTTTAGGCCACTTTAGGTTATTGATTGATTTATCGATTTTATCGATTTTTCGTCGTTTTTGCCCAGGGGACGGTGAGGACATGTCCACTGGAGTTATCCACTGCGCTGAACAAGAATATAACAGCCATTTTGCACCAAATATTGATTTATCGATTTTATTGATTTTTCGCCATTTTTGCCCTGGAGTCGGTGGGGACATCTCTACTGGGGTTCTTCAATACGCTAAAAAGTGAATATGGATGGGTGAAAAAGGATCATTAGGGTGATCACGAATATAATGAGCACTATGAGAGGATGTGCTGGGTTTAACAGTTGCCGTACTCAGCGTTTAACTACCGGAGTAAATAGAGCACTCGAGCGAAGCTGGGCACACCGTCTAGTCTCTGATATTTTCAGAATGTCCCCTTTTAACAGCCTCAACAGAGGTCACATCTTCAGAGTTCACGTTGATGAAGCTCGCACATGCATGTTTGAAAATTCTTTTCTTTGCAGAATCCAGACTTTATGGAACAGCTTAGATCCCACGTTATTCTGTCAATGATATGTGTACAATTTGTACGTACTCATACAATTGTATCACTTACCTGTACCTTTTTGCTGCTGGTATTAATCAATAGTGTTCTTTGCCCTAGCTCTGTACTCCTGCTCCTACTTTCTTTCCGTCTCTGTACGGTTCGTACTAATTAGTTCCCTCTTGCAGCTTTCCCATGACGCGCGGGGATTCTCAGAGACAGCATACACCGAGGACATGATGGGGCTGCCGCGCATTGGCTCACTTAACTAAGGGGAGGGGTTTCCCAGGCCCCTGCCTATATAGCCTGGCGCGCACATCATTACAAAGCCTCATTCGACTCAGTGTCGACTTCGCGAGCGAACGAACAGATCGAGAGCGGACGAACGACGGGATGGAGGGTACGAAGAGGATTCTAGTGAGAACCGGTGAGAACGTTTAGGTAACGTTCTCCAAGTGGCATCTCCACTCTTCAAGCGTCTTGGTAATCGATAACCAGACTTCTCCAGCCTAGGCTAATAGAATGGGGAACTCAACAGCCCAGTAGGGGCGCGTACTCTAGTCAGGTTAGGGTCCGTTCCTTCGAGGGAGTTATCATACCCTACGGTGTCCGTGCCCTGGGCCAGCACCGTCTTCAGCCTCGAGGAACCCTCTTAGCTCTAGTGCGCAAGGTTATCGTATTGGGTCGCAACCTTATCCATCCTCGGGTCCCTTATAGCTCTTAGGCTTCCCCACACAAGGGCTAGTGTGTATATAGCCGTAGTGCACGTGTAGTCACGTGCTTGTACATATATATTTAACTCGCATTTAATCGGTATCATATTTCGCCTCAGTTACCTCTTAAATTTATAATCACTCCTTCAGAAGCGCTCTACCTGGTTTAGTAATAAACCCTTATAATCTAACCCGTATACTCTTGTGTTTCTAACCGGTCTTCAGGCCGTAGATACCTTGCAACCCTTTATCCATTTTAGTTATATTCGCATTTGTGTCTATCACGTGGAATTAAAAGAACCTCCGGGCACTTGCAACCTTACCTGTTTCAGAGTAGTGTCTGCTGCCGTTCTAGCTGTTGCCACACCAAGTTATACTTGCCGCCCGCTGGTATTCTAGCTATGGAACGGTTCCTGCGCTCTCTAGCAGAGGAAGCGCGTGAATCGGAAACCGAGACAACTGTGGGCTTAACCCACCGCCTAAGCGGGGTCGCTGCAAGCCGGGGCAGTTCCCCCGCCTCCAGCGCCGGGCAAGCCCCACATGCAAATTGTCAGCCAAGCGGGCTTCACCCGCCCGCCGTGGACCAGCTCTGTGGGTCAACCACAGGTACCACTAGACCAGTCCACCCAAAACAAATTAGCTGACAATTCGGACACAGAAGAGCGTCGGCATTTCAGACTCATCTGGAACAACATCTGCAGTCTCGCAATCTAATTAAACGTTACAGATAGAAAGGATTTGAATTTTCTGGATATGTTTTTTTCACCTCACTTAAACCCTCTTGTTTCCTTTTTCTTGATGAATCGTCCTTTAGATAATTAACAGCTCTCTCTGCTATCGCATTAATTAGGAACTTTCTGATAAGGTGTCAGGCAACAGGCACCTGAATAACTGCCTCTTTTTTGTAAGTGGTTGAACCACTTCGAAACGCAGCTCTCTATCTCTAAAGTAGCTAACCTCCGCTCGTAGGTTCGCTGGCCCCTCCTTGCTTCTGGCTAGTTACACGCCACGGTTCATACTGTTTATCAATCATTCTCCGTCCAACCTCCTTGTCAATCCAAATGTGCTGCAATTTTATGTTTGTTATAACAGGATCATTCAAACATTATATTGACCAAATAAACATCAACATTTAATCAGTTACTGCCCATTTCGCGAAGAGCGGACACTTGAGCAAGCATAGAGCGGTATCCGGTCTGGCAGCGACGAACCTTAAAAAACCCATAGTAGACGAGGCGGGTACTAGATGAAGTGGCGAATATATTGCCCGTGCCGTAACCTCACTTTATGGCCTTTTTATACCCTGGGTAACCTACCTAAACATAAACACTTAGGAAAAACATAATCAACTCTGATCATTTCTGATCTCATTTTCATTCATTGCGGATAGCTCAGTGACCGACTATCCCTCACATAACAACATTTTACGTGCTAATGTATTTGCTAGGAAGCTCAGTTTTCTAGAAGGCGTATTAGCGATTTCCTTTGACAAGCTGTTTCATTTAGTTGTTAAGTTTGTTGTTTCACTGCTTTATTTTTCTACATATAATTCATTATACGTCCGGTAAAGGTTAGGAAACATAAAGATAAAGGCAAAAAATACTCCCGAATTTAAAATCAAACCCTGCCTTCACTGTGACCGAATTGAATAAAATTCGAATATTTATTCGAATGCTTGAATATTCGAAAATTCAAACATTCGAAAATTCGAGGGTTCCGGAAAATTCGAAAATTGGAATATTCGAAAATTCGATAGTTCTCTAATATTCGAAAATTCGATGGTGTCGCATTATTCGAAAATTCGAATACTCGAGGATTCGAATATTCGAGGACCGAAAATTCGAATATTTCAAATGCTTGTGCTTCGCACCTGTGCTGTTATTATTATACATATGAGTTGCATGTTATCCCTGAAGGAGCGTATCAATTGAAATCCCTGTCCAATTTATCATTCTAATCTGATTTTTATCCAGAAATCCGCCCGTATTTTTGTACGCATGCAAAAGCAGTCGAACATTAGGCCCCAAAAGCACTTCCGCCAATCATACGAGGTATACGGCAAGGATCTTACCGGTGAAACAGATGTGATCGGACACTTCAAAACCCAGGTGCTTTAACTAAATTTTTGATTTAAACTTCTCTTGCGAGACTAACTGAGCTCGATGCTATAACAACAGCTTTTGCACAGCGTTCTCTCTGAAATTTAGCCAGGTTACGAACCTTTGTCGGGACCTTTTTTGAGTATTTATCCATTATTTATGAAATTTAACGTCTACCTGAAAATTTGAGATCCTCTCATATTCTCCCCTATACAAACCATACCTCGAAATCTTGATGTAGAAACGTTGTCCTAATGTTGGCTCCAGCATATGAATGGAACATATTAGCATGTAGTATAGACAATATAAACAGAAGTAACAATCAGAAGCGAGGTAACAAGCGGTTTTTTGGTGTCGCTTACACTTTGATGGTGGCTAGAAGCTCATTCATGATTATGGTAGCTGAGCCGCAGTAACTAATATTATTGTTACGGCGTAAGTACTTCTGCTTTCTCTACCATGGCTCGTTTACTGTACTGCAACACAGAAATTTTGAAGAAAAAGAGTTTCTTCATGAGAACGGCCTCTCAGTCAGCTCGGGATCCTTTGAGCAATATTTTCGTAACAGATTCGCGTTCTCGAACTAGCAGAAATTTCATTTACTTGCAGTTCTAAAACACATACATTATCAACTATAGACACAGCAGCGCAAGTTTCCAATCATAGAGAACTTGTAAGAGCCTTTCAGAAACCGCAGATGAAACTTGACACCCGAACAGTTTCATGGACGTTGTCGTTGGGAAGCATATTTAATTATATTCGCCTACATGCACGTTTACGAAATTTTCTCGCCAGGATTATTACTCGAATAAGTATTCGAACATTCGAATATTAGAAAAATCGGTGGCCTGCAAAAATTCGAAATTTCGAATATTCGAAGATTCGGGGGTCCTCAAAAATTCGAAAATTCGGATGTTCGAAAATTCGAAAAATATTTTCGAATGTAAAACTCTACGAGAGACACTTGCTTCATCATTCAGAATTAGCAACACTCACATATAAAGTTTACCAGGAAAAATCCAACGATATTAGCTGACATTTCCCAGTGTACTGATTTTCCTGTCTGGTAAGACTAGGAAAACCAACTGTTGTAAGAAAACAAGCAGCAAAAATTTTGATCCATTACCAATCAGCGCTCTCCTCGAATACTAACAATAAGAAGTCAGTCGTAGCAAAATGTTTACGATAGCTATGTATAACGGATTCAACTGTTCCTCAAGAGTGAGCTTCCCAGACAAACCTTCGGAGCTTCCGTGGAGCCATCTCAGGACCTACCGCCGGTGACCCAACGGTAGGTCCCGAGATGGCTCCGTGCAAGTTCCGAAGAGGCTCCACGGTACTTTCGAACAGGCTTCGCGGAACTTCCGGAATCACACGAGAGCGACGTAAATAGTTTATTACGGAATCAACGATGACTTGAGTGATAAAATGAAATCAATCAACATATTGCGACGAGTCCTTCCCCACGCCACGCGAGACGAAGAATGTGGGGTCATAAGCTCCACCTAAAGAGTTTCCATATTGTATAATAGTATTGACCACACCTCCAATGCTTCCGTTTCCGAGGAAAAATCCGCAATAGATGTGCCCAGTTTTAAAAATAATCCTAGAGGTACATTCATATAACATGAGCTTTACCCGAAATTCGACTTTATGGATGTCATTGCTAGGTTATTCTAAAGTAATTTCAAAGTAAGAATAACCGAAAAAGATTCATATTTTACTTCGACTTCTTGTATTGTTAGCTGAATCCAAACAGGAATACATCAATTCCAGAGGACGCTTTACGCAATCGATTTTATCTTGCCATCCAAATGTGGCATCTGCATAAGCGTATTGGCTCAGGTTTGGTACAGCTTGCAGTCATGAACTACTCCTACACTAAACTGCGAGAAAGTTGGGTAGGACACCTTTATTGAAGAGTGCCAAGTTGGACAGGAAGGCGCAGTTTGGCTATAATCTACAAAGCATACGAAGAGCCATTCTTGTCGTAGTTGATATAAGTAGCACTCCTTAGATTTTGTTAGTCCTTCTTCGCTTGTGGGACTTCTTTGCCTTCTTGTTCCAGGGGCCCCAGCCCCAACCCCAACCCCAGTCAGGCTGAAAAATAATTTTTATTGTTATTATCCATATGAAACATGTTGGTAATAACCAGAGCTCACATAATACATTGGTGCTGCTGCTGCTACCACTGGAATACGGACAGCTGAAAAAAAACGGTTTTAAAGTCAGTTCGATGATTCGAGAATTGTTTTGACAACAGTCAGGCATATTTCAAGGTCTGATTATTCATTTCTGGTCTCAAATATAATTGCTGATTGTTCAAACACATCACCATAGTAATACCAGGAGCAGTTAACGATCGAATTTGGCTAATGTTTAAATCGTTTTGTAGCCGTTGCATTATTTGGAATGTATGAAAACCAGTACGAAAGGGAATCACGACAGACCACCGTGTCCATGTCCATGTTCAGATTCCTGGTCAAAGTCGACATCGGAACTGGAATATGAATTTTAAAATGAGTCATGAGACGCGTGGAAGCCACTTCTACACAGAAGCCACTTCTATCAAATTGTTGGACATAGTGGGAACTTCTATGTGTAGTTATTAAGGTGACCGTTACTGATCCTGACCTATAGGTGCTCCAATTGAAAAATTAATATCTTGCATTCTGAAGCAAACGTACCCCTGAGCGGTGAGGACAAGGAAAGCAAGAAGAATGTGCAGACGACTCATGACCACGAGTGATGCTCTTTGCCTGCTGCCCTCATTTTATATTCTTCTAGCCTCTTCCAATTTGGGCACATTTTCTCGAAAGAAACTCCGACTAAACCTGAAATTCTAGATCTAAGGTCAAAAGTGCGCAACTCAAGTGAATTTCTATGGTATGTCGAAGGTTTTGTCTTCAAATTGTGACTATACCCATACAATATAATCCAGCGATCAAAGAATGAGATTCATCATGGTGGTTGGGTCACCAAAGTTTCCTTCGCATACCCGAATTGCGATCGTTCTCAGTAAGACCACGAGAATGATCGCAAACCGAGCAATCAAAAGGAGTAACGGTCTATCTTGAACCTCGATAATTCCGATTTGGAAGTGTTAAAGGGATAGCAGTTAACCATTTGCATGGCTTGGGTCATGGTAACTTTTTGACTTTGAAAAGGACAATGCAGTGAAAGCACCGATAGGCTGTTCACGGTTCATGGCTAGCAGGTGGAGATAGGATATTTGCACTCGCTTTGCATACGGTTTTGGAAAAGCGTTTGTATAACAAGAAAAAAGGGAAAGTATTTGTGTAACAAGTGAGAACTTGAGCCCAGTGTCTAAGTGTGTATCCTGACCACGATTTGGGGAAGATTGTATAGTGGAGAATAAGCGTATGGCCATTATCGTTGTCATTTCATTAAGTTGAGAATGAGGAAGCCCCAAAGCTCTTCTTCTTTTTCGTACAGCACCACAGTAGTCTCTAATGTTGGAACATTAGAATTTTCCATTTATTTGAAATATTCGATATTCGAAAGCAAAAATATTCGATTTCGAATAAATTGAAAATTCGAATGTCCCAACATGGGAGACCAATACAGTGCTGCACGAATGAGAAGAAGAGCACTAGGGCCTGATCATTCTCGAATAAGTAGATGTTCGAATTGTTGCCTAGGTTGTTATTAAAGAAACAGAATTATTCGATCATTATTCGGTCCAAAGCATAAGGCATACACGTGCGTCTGACTAGCGCCTGGGCTGCGTCAGGTCTGAGACTGGAGCTCTTCCTCATCGCATAGACCTACACAAATCAAACGCCCATTTCTAGTATAAACTCGAGACACCTTGCTAAGTTAAATATGTACGCATACATGTACACTTAGAGTAGCAATACCAGAACCTCATTCAGGGAGGCTTTCGCCGAACACTGTGCAAGAAATCGCTGAACCACTCGATTCGACTCTACAGTGCGTATCATAATTATAGACGCACCCCCAAAATGACGATATCTCAGTTTCAAGCCGACTCTCGAGGGAAGCTATTGAAACCATTCAACTCAGCGCCTAAGAAAACCCTATTATACGAAATTTCACTCACAAGCGTTGAGGAAAAGGCTGTATTCGGAAATTGAGCCTCACTTGGACCGTATCATAATTATAGACGCACCCCCAATAAAAATTATAAATACCACATCCACTTGAGGAAAATTCTCGTCTTAATAGTGCAGTTTAAAGTACCAAGTGTCCACTACATGGGCACTGAATGCCACTCAGAACTAAACTCTTTGGAGCTGAGCAGCTTCAGATATCCACTGTGCACGCCACTGGTCTCAGCAGCCGTAGGAGACCCGACCATTTTTGATGTTTTTCAAGCTTAGTTGGTGAATTTGTAATTTTTGTAATTTTTATCATTCTTTCGGTCAAATAAACACAAAATTGGTCAACTGTGCTCTTGACACCACACTTCTATTGGGGTTTTAAGTTGGGCAGCAGCAACGCCACTTCAGGAAGACAAGGATCTCCGTACCGTAATGAACAGTAAAAGGCAAGAGGTGATTGCAGAACATGTTGCGGTAGACTGCTGACTTCCAACGAGTTAAAATTAGGGCGATGTTGATAAAGCTGTTCTGATTGAAGCCGCCCTCAACTATAAAGATGTGAGCTCAGAAAATGCACCATCTGATGAAGTTCAACCTCTGCTGAAAATCCCCTCTATGGTGCCTGCATTCGCTCGAACAATTCAAATTAAAGTTATTTCTATCGAAAGCAGCCCAATAAACACGAAATCGACAGCTATGAGGCCCACTAAAATTGGGATGTAAAACCGACCACCAGGTCTCTACGTTGTCCGTAGAGAACTGAAGACGTATGGCTTACTAGGTCGAGGTAACATGAAGAATGTATCACAGACGGATTAGCACTACGGTGGCGCTGCATTTACCTTCACTTTTGACCACGTGTTTTGAAACGGAATTCGACACACTGGTTGAAATGTCCCAAGATGTCATGCATTCATGAACCTTTCACAAAGCTACGCGGCAGGAAATACATGCCTGTCCTCCCACATGTTCATTTCCAGTATTTTGAGTCAGGAATTATTCCAAATTCACCAACTAAGCTTGAAAAACATCAAAAATGGTCGGGTCTCCTACGGCTGCTGAGACCAGTAGCGTGCACAGTGGATATCTGAAGCTGCCCAGCTCCAAAGAGTTGAGATCTGAGTGGCATTCAGTGCCCATGTAGTGGACACATGGCACTTTTAGCTGCACTATTAAGGCGAGAATTTTCCTCTAAGGAAAGTGGTATTTATAATTTTTATTGAGGGTGCGTCTATAATTAGGATACGGTCCAAGTGAGGCTCAATTCCCGAATACAGCCTTTTCCGCAACGCTTGTGAGTGAAATGTCGTATAATAGGGTTTCCTTAGGCGCTGAGTTGAATGGTTTCAATAGCTTCCCTCGAAAGTCAGCTTGAAAGTGAGATATCGTTATTTTGGGGGTGCGTCTATAATTATGATACGCACTGTATAGGTGAGCTTTTGAGGACATTTACGCATTGCGCGACCTCAGGCGATAGTAGTGAAGCGAAAATTCTTTTTCTCATCATGTATCAAAACTGCAAATTATGCACGATTGAAACTTTCCCTCACCAAAGTCTGCGCATCGTGGTGATGAGCTGGGTATGGATACTTCTCGAAATGACTGTGTCTGACGTCACTATCCCAACAATATTCGACAGCTTGTAACAAATCGGTCGTACAAACGACGCTGTTTGAAGTCCTAGAAAACAATCCGTCATGGAATCGAAAGACCATCAGACATTCATAATCTGCCCCAACTCGACATTTCAAACCTAATCTATTATACTAGATAACTCCTGATAATGAATACAAATCAAGACCTCTGCCGTTGCCAAAATGGTGTTACTACCAAATAAGCCGAAGCATTAGTATCAATTAATATATTGAGGTATTAATATCAGAGATGTCCCAGCATGATCTGACATTGTACAGTTTCCCAAACGTTTATCGAGGAGAAGCTGTAGAAAAAAAAACGTATCCAAGCGAGCAAGTACACAGCTAAATCCACCTTCTCTAGACGAACTATAATCCTTGTAGGAATTTACGGGGATCAAAAAAAAAAGAGTTCCTTCCAAACCCGCAGTGTTTTGTGTCATGCGACTCCAGCGCGCTACTACTGAAACTCACCTCCCCTCGTCAGTGCTAAACTTGCGGTGGGAATTTAACAAAGCACCAGTAAAAGCATATGAATAGTATGTGACACAACCCGTTAGACCTTTAATCACCTTTACTGTGGGAGGACGTAATTTCAAATCGTACTCAGAACAAACAAAGCTCTCATATATGTATTTCCAGACAAAACACGACGAAAAACCATTACAATGACAGTGTAGTGGAGCGAGACGAAACATAATCAATGATACTAGAACAATAACCAAATAGGCAATTGAGCAAAGTCGATGATAAATGGCAGTCTTAACCTAAAATGGAATCAAAAATACCAATCATAAGTTAGAAGATCAGGAATAGTAACAGAAAACTTTAGTGCTCCTAAAAAAGAAGAGATCAGAGATCAGGGGTCTACACGAACACCTAGGTAAGAATTGATACAAGTTTCCCAGACATAGAAAATAGCTGCAAAAAACTCTACATTACTAATTACACTAGAAAATGAAACTATACAAAACAGTAAAGCTCAGGAGTGGAAAAGGACGCCCGTATGGGGATGTATGGAAACTGATTCAAGCATAACACCAAACAATATTACCAACACCTTCTACGACTTAGCAAGCAACAAGGTTCAATCACTCAAAGTTTGATTTTCTTCTGGTACCCAATTTCGGAGCTGATGGAGTCGTATAAAAGAAACTGAAATGATGAGAAAATATTAAATGTAAACAACTTCATAACGCAAATGTATGCAAGAGCTCACCTCATCACTTCGACGTTTAGTCGCCACAGAACAACTAATACGAGGTGGATCATTAATTGGCTGTAACGGCAGCGAACCAGATGAAAGAGATAGTTCAGGATTCTGTAATGGAGGAAAGGAAGTGTAAAACAGAAATGTGGAGCACTGAAATGAGAACTCACATAAGTCTTGAGATCAGAATACTTATGGTTACTGAGAGAAAGGAAGATCTGATCGCTTTCTTCAGCTAAAACTGGCTGTATAGGAGAGGAGTTGTTGATATCACAGATCGAAGAGAGATTAGTGATGTGAGATAGCGACGTCAGTGGTGGAGAGTCAAAAGTCGGAGACTGCGAGCAGTCGTACAAGCTGAAAAACACGTATCTACATTAATGTAATTTTGAATTGAACAAACAACTATCGATTTTTTTTTCACTTTTGAAGCTAACGAACCAGTTCGGTAGCAAAGACTCCGTCGGGTCACAGGCAGACAATGTCTCATCTCCATCATCAGCCGATTCAGAAACAGAAGAATACAGCGAATAAAGAGAGAGACGCGTCTCACTAGACTTGTTGCCTAGACGTCCAATAGCACCTTCTCGATCTAAAACCGTACTTTTGATAGCAGACAAGAAATACAACCGAGGCAAGAGTCATAAAACTATGAGAACGTGACAAACAAAACTATTTGATCTACATATCTACGTTTTCCCTAGTGTCACTGAATTATCCTCAGCAATTTTATGGGAATCCAATTTCTACTCCTTTCCTGCGGTATTTTCAAACATCACAGCTTATCTTGCAACGACTCCCCAGAACTGCGTTAATGATAGTTTTACAGTTGCGAAGCGTTATCTACAAATGTATCACGGGTGAGAAAGGATTAGCGTGAATATAGACGCAAATGGCTGATGGCTGAGAGACTTGGCTTTAACCATTCAGAAGAAAACGACCACCGGAAAACATTTCACGTAGATGAGGATCTATTAGTGAATTTGACATTATAGAAAATTTATTGAAAATGAAATTTAACATTACTTTTGGAAATAACTCCCAAAATCCGAGATCATCAGCGCTGGAGTTCATGAAAGCAAAACCAATGAAAACATGGTTAGCAAACCAACTTTTGCGTCCTGCGTCCCTCAACGTTACGTAGTCTAGTGGGATAACCGATAACCGATCACGTTAGCCATCGTTGGTTTACATGGTTAGCGTTTCATGAATCCCAGCACAAACAGTTACCCTGTATGGATGAGCCACGACCAGCATAGTGCACATTGTTGCAAAGCTACCAATGTAAATGTCACTACAGTGTTTTGTCCATAATGGTACTGCTCAACCTCATTGTTCATATTAGAGGTTTTTATACAGTGGCAATCGTCACGATACTCTAATCAAAATTTTTGCAGTGCTTGAAAAACTATTTTTGAAGAGGATACGGCGGGGCACTTATGGGAACTCGAAAAATCTGCCGCATGGGCCATTGTGGTAGCCACATGCATGCAATTTCGCGGCATTGTGATAGAAGCAACGATGGGAATCACTGCGAAGCCCCGCATGATTTATCCTGCCGGACCGCATGTAACACTTTTGTGACTGCCAGAAAGAAGTCCAAATATCATGAAATAGAAAGTTTTTTGTCAATGAGAATGTCTCCATGCGACATCAAGAAAAACAGATATCGTCAATGAAGTGTAAAAATGGTCGACTAAACATAGCATACTACCAAAGAATAGAACGACAGCGCCAATCCCCTCCCCTAGCCACAATCAGCTCGAGAAACGCGTCTCCAAACCAGAATTTGCGTCAGATTTGAACGAACGAGGTTATTATGACAACTTCGAGAAGAAAAAAAAACCTACTAGAGTGTATAGATTCGAATAAAAGGCTATCGGAGAGAGGCGCATTATCAGGTACCGCTGCTGAATCTAACCATATGTCGTGCTAAAAAAAACCGTTCAGAACAACAAAAGATTGGATTCCACGAAAACTTAGAACATTTCAAAATTAATTACAACAACCCACCACAGGGGTCATATCGTCTTCTTCGGGTACAATGACGTCTCCCTCTTCAAAGTCCTCATCAGAAATTTCAGAACTAGCACGCGAGTTTTGAAGTTCGTAGGCGATCGGGTTTCCCGCCTCTTCGACTTCGTTGCTCTGAAGCAAACCAAAGGAACATGTGGAAACCAATTGAGCCATATCCCACTAAACCTTACCTGAACGCACATCTCCTCATAACCCTGATGTTGATGATTGTCTTCAACCCTCTCTTCCGCTTGCTCGTCTTTCTTCCGACAAAGGTCATTAACAAAGTTTTTGATAAGAAGCCTAAAAGAAGTAGTCAGATTGCAGTCTTAGATTGCAGTTTTTAACGCACCTTTTCCTCATGGCCATGCCGCCACAGCCAGCCTTTCTCCTTTCAGCCTTGTCGCTTACTTTGTCGATAGCCAAGCTGCACAGATGCTTGAACACCTCCTCGTTCAACATTGCAAACGAATCCATTCCTACCACTTACCTAAACGATCCCAAGTACAAAACTTTAGCATTTGTTTATGAGAGTGGAAACAATCGTAAACACTAGCTTAAACGAAATCAGCTGGAGGAATGATATACCCTATTCACAGTTACAACGGAAGAACCATATGACGGGACTTGTGTGACCAAATCAAACTCATTTAAGATAAAGACGGATGGCGGAGCCGTAAAATGACTGAGTAACGGCTAAGGCATCGAGGTGGTTCATGAGAAACTGACTACAACGGATTGCCATGGAAAAAACCGTGTTTATACCGACATTAGACGAGATTAAGACTAAAAGAGCAGATATGCAGTGGCCCTGTACCGAATAATGCAAAATAAGGCAAAATGTCCAGCAATGACGAATGATTGAAAGTAGGCCATCTGATGATTTCTAGTGACAATCAATGAATTCCATGTGTATTCCACCTGAGCTTGAAATGAATTATGCGTACTCGATCCGCACGAGTTGTTTCATTCAGCGCTCTGATTTAGAAATCCCAGCTGACCGGCGGTGGGCATTAGGGTGCCGAACTTCTCACGCAGTCGTAGGATATCTTACGCAGGCTTTATCTGATTCACTACACGACTCTCCAAACTCTTGATAGTGTGGCTGAATGAAGAAAGCAAAAAACACAAAGATTGCTCCAACTTCCACTAGCATATGAAATTCCCAACTAAACAGTGGAAATCAGTTTATGAGGAAAATTGATAAGCACCTGAACAACATGAAATAAGCAAGAACACGAACAAACATGAAAGCAAACTCCTGTTAAAAAGCTAATTACTCAAAAACTGACGATGTGACTTGTTGGAAAAAATAATAATAAAAGAAGTCAGTATTAAACACGATCTACCAATGAGCTAAGAATTAGACGGATGGCTTTGTGTTAGACAAACAGGACAAGGCTTTGGATAAAAGTAATTGTGTTGATGATAGGCATCTTCTGGAGTGTAACCAAGGCTGACATTAAATAGCATCGTTTAAGCTGTTCAGCCAAGATGATTATAGAGGTTTATGGAGAGGTCAAAATGATTACAGAGGTTTATCGAGTACGACGACTTGGCGTGCCTTAGCGTTATCGAGCACCGTTCACTTCATAATCAAACAAGATGAGTGAATACCTGCGCGCCTAGTCTCCAAATGTGTGAACATAAAGGTAATGCTTGTCAGAGTGGACGCTTGATGCAAAAATAAGTACAGGGAATGTCAATCTCACCACGAAGAACGAAAGTTGGCATAAATTGGCCACCATGAACCCGTCTTTCAATACCCCATGCAATCGTAGCTCCGCCCTAATTAGCCCACAAGTTAAGCATTCTTTCTGATGAAGATGGTTATGGCATGACCAATACGACGCAAACAGCTAAAACTATCCCGACCAGCTCAAAAGAACAGCCAGGATCTGCCTATCTTTAAGGCATCTATAAGAAGTCTTAGCTTCGATTACTTGTTAGGTCAGCACCTTTATGATGATCGAAGCACTATCCCCGAGTATAGTAGGTGCAGCAGAAATTTCGCAGTGCAGCAAAGGGATGTCCTGTGCGATACCGAATAAAAGTGGCTACCATCGCCTTTATTTCGGGCGCACACGAACAACAGCGAGATTCTAAATTTGGCAACAGCTTGTAGAGGGAAACAATGTTTGCATCTCTGCAGGTCGTTAAATTACACCAGCCAAAGTTCAAATGAAGGCGCATGCGCTATCTGGTTGTAAGCATCGTAGAGGCATGATAAACGACGTTGGCAGTAACTTCAAAATGGAGACATTACCAAACAAAAGAGGAAAAAATCTGGAAATGTATGCATAACTGATTAACAGTGAAGAAACAGAAAAAAGTGAGGTTTTGCTACAATGCAACATCAGAATTTCGAAAACAAATTTATCAAAAGTGATTCTGAACTAGAATTATCTTCGAATATCCTTTAAAATTACGATGAAAATAACACAATAAATGTTCGACTTACTAAACATGTTCTTGAAAACGAAAACAGCAAAGCAATTTCGATAAAATTAATGGGAGATCAATAAAATCGATATCAGGAGGCACACCCCACCACAACGAATTTATAGATTTTGTTCTCTCTCCACGCTTTTACCAGTATGACTACTTGCATTCGTTTGTTGTGAAGACGCACATCGCAAACATAATCAGCATTTCGCAAAATAGTGCCAACTTTCTTTGAAATTGTTCCAATTTCATAGTGATAGATTTGAACTAGAACTCGACGGAATCTACCACCACTACGCACAGCTATTATGTGCGTAGAAACAGAATAAATAACAGAATTAGCAAAGTAACTTAATCAACGACTAGGAACAGATTTAACAAATCAAATGTTCGGAAAGCAGAAAGCAGCGCTGTCATTCATATCTCTCCTTCAGAACTCTTTCTTTCTTTCTCTCTAACCTTTCTTTCGCTCTCAACCATCCTAATCTTGGAAATACATGTAGAATACAGATGCGCAAGAAAAAAACTCGCATCTGAAATAATAAAAACTGGAAAACCAAACTAGGAATTTTATCTTAACAGAGCTTCTGATTCGCACCATCACTTACAAGAAAGCAGCGAAAATGAAATTTATCCATTGGGTAAACAAAATTGGGGTGAAAGTAGTTACTGTGCTTTCCTCATCTAAGTATGGAAAGGAATGCTGGGCATAAAAAAGGTTTACGGCACCAGAGTTATGAGAAATCCCAAGAATTGTTTTACGAGCAACACACACCACGAAAACCAAACATTTCTCACGATCGTATAACTGCAAAGACATAAAATCCTGAGAAATAACTTTAGGCTATAACTAATTTCTTACGTTTCGTAAAAATATGCACGGATGGGGCGAAAAGGGACTTTGTTGGGTTGGAGCACCATTCATGCTGAAGACAAAGGTTTATGCTAACATAAGCCTAAACATAGATGCCCCCTCCCCTCCCGGCGATGATCTACATGGCAATCATGAGGTACCCTTGGTGGAAACATTCATGGCACGCAATGTTGGGAATCTTTAAAGAGCGAGAAAATCTTCCATTACTCGATCTTTTTGGAAAATAGCAATATTAGCATCCAACCAGCAAGTTCATATCGAATCGACAACGAAGGTGAAGTATCAACCTAGCCTAACCATTCAAAATCATAACAGGCAAATGTGGCATCGAGTCTGCTCCTTTCTTTACTCTTGCACCATCAAGGACTAGAGGCGGGGGTATGAAAATAAGAATCCCTGTTGCCAGAACACAGGTCAGGTCTAAATTTTTCTCAATACGAGTCCTACCTTTGATCAGGAAAGTTAATACTGATGACCTTCCTCGTTTATCAGTAAATGCATTTAAGAAATTGGCAAAAAGGCTCGTGTTGTCAGAGGTTTCCTAACATCTGGTGGCCCTGTTATTGATAATTTATACTGACAATGTAGGTTACTTGTATTTATGAAAAAGTGCCGATTTCTGTTGTACGTATTGCGGCAAACTGATTGTGATTACTGATTTGGAAAGTATTGTACCTACGTGAGCTTTGTTTCACGTCTTTGAATAAATAAATAAATAAAACCATAAAAGATGAAAAGGAGGGGGGGGGGGACAACCATGCACAGGTTCCGACTTAAGTTTAGGCTTACTCCTAAACCTAGGTCAAGAGTCAGGTTTCTTGGCATAAGCCTACGACTACCTTATAGTGTCCCTTAAATTCCACTTCCATCGTGAAACGATTCGGGACTAATACAAGATAGTATCGCTCTGCCTCATGTATCTGAAGTTCAGCGGCAATATGTCTGGTGAAAGAATGAGCTTGTCTACGCATTCATTGGAAGAAAAATTTGCTTAGCGTTAGTGCTTTGTGAAGAGCTAGTGATCCAGTTGTTAGGATATAGATAAGGCGAAGGACTAGAGTTCGAGAAACGAATTCCGGCAAAACAAAGGCGGAGAAAATCTTTGCCTATTCATTACGCGGGATAACATGTTGGGCTCATTTCATTTTATTCTATGGTTGAGATGTGGACAATGTCGTTGGTAAAGCAGCGGAACTCTAAAAATAGCATCATGTCACGATTCTCGATAGTATTAAAGCTTTTGCGCAGTTGAGAGTCCGGGTGTAGAGCGTTAGAGCGTTATACCTGGAAAGGGGGGTGTAGCTGAGCTCTGCGAATGGTCAATCCAATCAACTAGCCAATCACAGAGCCCCTCCGCGCCGCCCCTTTCATGTATAACGCCCTACACTTTGAGAGCTCTTTTACTTTGCTGTACGCTTGACAAGATTTCAAATTGGCAATACAATCGCAGAGCATCGCTTCACTAGCTACTTGGCGTATTCGTTTGTTATGACATCAGAAAACTTGACCAAATGTATCGCCTCTGAACTTCGCACATATGCGTGTACAAAATGCCTATGTTCAGAGAAAATAAATTTGGCGAATTCCGTCAGAATGTCTAGCAAACGAGTTTGCAATCCAACTAGGCAAAAGAAGTCCGCCAAATATGCCATACAGAAATTCTCGCCAAATGTATCGTTAACAGCTACCAACCGCGCCAAAGCTAGCGATACTACCGAGGATCAAGCCATGTTACTAATCTCCAAAGTCCGCTTCCTTACTAACTGACACCGTCTGTGTCGATATCCTCGATGGCTAAACCTCCATCTACTCGTAGAAGTGAAATGAGCATGTCATCCCGCATAATATGTAGATGAGCAACTACACTCCGCCTTAGACGTTACCATACCTGGAATCTGTCGCGATTTTCCCCACGGAACTGTACCGCTGAGGAAAATTTCATCCCAAAGAATGTGTACACAAGCACAGTCTTCACTTGGGAGTATCGCGACTGGGCAAAAGAGTAAAACACTGAGTACCTACTCTACCCAGATACTCTTCACAGAAACAAATCGAAGGAGAAAAGTGCTGACTCAGCGATGACTCATCGCGGCCTCCGTCGAATCATCACAAGCTCGCCGTTCCGATGCGTTTTCTAGTAACACGTCCAGAAGACGTAGCAGCACGACTGCAAGACCCAGAAAGCGAAAGGGCACTCGAGGAGGAGGCGAGCCGCGGACGTCGTGCTCAGCAGACGACGGCCGAGCCGCGAGTGGGAATGCGGGAGCGGGGAGAGCGGGCAGACGGCCAGACTTCCTCTGCGTCTCTGCCGATCGGTCCGTGACGACAAGGCCGTGCGACCCGTCGCCGGCCAGCCAGCCAGCGGCTACTCGGCGGTCGGGGAGCGGGGCGGGGGGCGACTGACCACCCCGATAAACCCGCGTTATCACCCGGCGGGAACCGCCCGGAAGAGCGTGTGGATATCACCGGCGACGTCGCTCGAGTGCGGTCGGCGCGCTGTCCGCCGAGTGCTGACGTGGCCGGCACGTGCATGCACCTGTATCGTCCTGTGTGAACGTGCCGAACGTGTCCGCCGCGGATTTCGCAACTCATGTTCGGTACAGGCTCGCAGCTGCTTCAATTCTGGGTTCCTACCCATCACATTTTATCCAACCGGTTGAATGAGTGTCAGTGGGTTCGAACCACCATCCAACAATCATTTACTGGTACAATTATTCATGTGTTTCGCTCTAGGCTATTTTTATCCACTCGATTAGGACCTAACTACCTACTAAACCTCCAGTTCTTGTTAATCCTCATCTGCACACCATGTTTTCACTAAAGGAGGTGTGTGGTCGAGTGAATTATTAGGTTTTCTTAGATTTGGTTCGAGCCCTATGGCTTGCGCTTCACTTCTTCGCACAGAATTAACTGCAAAGTCCAGATAAAAGTGAAAGTATTGTCTGTTTCAACAATCTTGCCACTTGGCAAGCTTCCAAGATGGGGTAAGTCTCGCCAGTTGTTATAGACGAGACATGTTTTGGCACGTTTCCAGTTAGTGATAGCGCTCAATTTCCAAGATTTGGCGTGTCTTGTGTAGCTACAGGCAAGACATTGAATTGGTCTAATTTTTGGAACAGATAGTATGTGGAAAATGTTCTGAATAATACGGAAAACCATTGAGCTTCTCATTGGCTCCGTAATGGATTGGAAAATGTTTGACTAACATTTGAGTTCCTGAAGTTACGAACTTCCCAGTAGTCTTAACCTGGCTGATACAATTATTTCTGGTTCAATTCAAGCTAATGTAGCGGATACCATGGTGTAGGGACATAAGCCGTTTGGACGAATTCGGACATTGGACATTTTCCTGCAACTGAATACAACGTCTCCGCTATACGCGCAAAATGCAAAAAAAAATCCGGAGAAGGCGACAATTATAATTATGAAACGCACTGTAGATGATTGCATGTCTAGTGATACTTCTGCGTAGCCTTACACTTCATGAAACTTCTTTCACAATTTTCTTCCGAACAGGTCGATTCTTGTGAATAAGCGTTGCAATCACACTAATACAACATCTAATTTCAGTTTTTTAGAGTTCCCGGAATTTTTCATTCTGCGCGTACAGCCGTGAAATTGTGTTGAATTGCAGCCGACACACTTTATGTGACCTAATGTCCAACGTCCGAATTCGTCCAAACGGCTTATGTCCCATGGTAGGTAGGGAGATCCATGCTCAGTTATAGATTAGATGCTACGGTAGGTATAAATCTGTCTAGAAATAGTTTCCAAGTCCGGTCATCTTTGAACGTTGGTCGAAAAGATTTCACTGACAACATCGTCCTCGGCTAACAAAACCATAATCTACACCGTGTAGAAATAAATGAAATTTCCGACGGAGCTGAAATTGTCAGTACAGTCGCGAGAGTGGTCAACGGACGCCGTCCTGTACTATCTATACCTGTAAAAAAACGGCGGACATCGGAGATCACCCGCTTTCCATAGTATCCCAGACTGTCGATCGGGCAGCCACCGCGACGCGTTCACCATTCCCGCCGAATGGGTGTCCGCCGATTTTTTATGGACTGTATAGTGCTGTACTATGTATAGGTGCCCCTAGTCTGCACCCTCTCTGCACTCCTTTATATATGCACAGCAGGCGGCCCTCGTAGTTTGATCTTTGGCTTTCTGCCACTTATCGAATAATAGTGCGTGAACGCTTGCTAGACTGTACTACTCCCACCCTTATCCTTTGGTTCTCTTTATTGTTACATCTTTTAATCTATACATAACACAGTCGCCTCTTCAACTTGTGGAGTGAAATATTTGATTTCCAATAAAACGGCGAAAAATCCATTGATTCAAAAACTCATCGTTTGAGCGCATCATTTTAAGAAAAATTTTTGTTGCCTTGTGCATGAAAACTATTTTTTTATCACCCCGGTTACATGTTCCGGTATTGCTTCTCCTCATTTTTGACTGGCACGTTTTCCCGCATTGTTATGACGAAGAATGCAATGTTTGGTCTGCAACGACGGCCACTACGCGGAGCTTCGGCTAGGCAGACTGGCATTGACTCTTTCCCAAAAAAGAATCACTTCAATAAGCTGTATTAGAAATTACGCATTTACTTCGATGGGATGCATGAAGCAAATAATTTAAAAGTACTGTTTATTGTTTCTTTTTTGGACACTGTAAATGAAATGTGCATGAGTCACTACCGTGAATGAAATGACACATCTTGCGCTAATAATCGCCGTTCACTTCCTCGAACATTTAATACGAGAATGGTAAGTGGATGAATGCTGACGCATCTCCATCATTCAGATTTCGACGAAATTGTAAAGTTTTTTCTTGTCAAATCTGTAGAACTCTGAGTGATTGGTGTTCGCTAACAATTAATTTCACTGGAACGCGTGAAAAAGCAGTTTGGCAAGTTTGAGAAGCAGTAGTACACTTTCACACTGCGTACTTTTCATTGATTTGAAGTAAGGCTACATCGATAGAAGTTAAAGGGAGTTGAAATTATCCTAAAATAGAAAAATTACTTGTTTTCTAGTCACAGGATTTTAGTGCGTGTACTAGTAGAACGATCTTTGCAGTTCGTTGGCAAACTGCATGCTATCGCTCACGCGGTCGATGGTTTGATCCCCAACTCTGGCCAACTAAACCTACTGGTGCAGGTAAATCTGTACCAAAGGAGTCTGAGACGGTGAAGCGCTGACTCTGTACATCGAGTGCCCCTCGCGAATCATTGTATAAGGAAAAATTTTTAGTGTTGCCACTACATAGTTTTTTTTTGTCAGAAACATGTAGAAATCGTCACGAAATTGCCGGTGCAGTAATGTTTTGGTGTCAGATCTACATAATGAGTTGGCATATATCCAGACTTCACTCGCGGCTTGTTGACTGTTCAGTTGATCATTGTTGCTTCAAGCCATTTTTGGAGCATTCGCATTTCTGAACTTCACTCCGTCTAGGTTATCATGAGAATATCGCCAGACTTTGTCACAGGAATCGTTGTGCTCGCGAGGACAGCCGGCGATCGCCATATGGCAGTGCAAATGGGGAATCCCAGACGAAAAAGGTTGATGACCAATGTGGCGTGGCGATCGAAAGACATCTTTTCCATTATCGCTATCACTCATATCGCCAGTTCATGTGGAGCAAATCTTTGATAAGTATGAACAGGCGATGAGAGGCGATGCGCTCCGTTTGGAAGCGATCCAAGGCGGTAGAACATGGCAGACGATACGTACCGTTCCTACAGTAGGGCAATTTATACTGGGTGCGTGCGACTGACGCGCATGCGACTATATGATGAAGAATAGGGACCAGTCACATCGTAGTCGCAGCTCAGTCGCACGCGTTTACGGCCTCGCGACGGCCGCGCGTTCTTTTCATTGAGAATTTCCTGCCGCGTTGACCGGTCCTCATAGAAAATCTTCTGCAAATGGATGCGTGCGTCTGAAAGTCGCACGCAAGTCGCATCTAGTATAAATTACTCTAATCCCTCGTATCGTCGGTTCATTTTGATCCATTTTGAACTGGCAAGGTTTGGGGATACTCTAACGGTGGAGTTCCAAGTCTCCCCTCCGCCCTTCTTATGTCTCTATCACTGTTATCTGCCTATGTATTTGCATTCAAAATGCACATAAAGGAACGAAATTACTGGATCCTCTACGAGAACATATTTGGATCCAACTGTAATTTTATAATGTTATGTTGGATCTATGGTTAGTTTTCGTTTCGTGCATTATCCTTATACGAAAACTAACTATGCTATAAGTTTCCTCCTGCACTCATCAGTAATGTAAAAGAAACTTTTAGTATGCACTATGTATTTTGAAAATGTGTCCATGTACAGTCCTTCTCAAAAAGATAGATGGATTGCGCGTCAGCACCATCGCGGCGGGACCTGAACGAGGGATGCAGAGAGAGCATGCTCCAAGTGAGAGGGTCGAGCAGGTCCCGCCGCGATTCTGCAGCCGCGACCATAAGAAACCGCACGCGCAATCCGTCTATCTTTTTAGTAAGGGCTATACATGCACACACACATTTCAGGTGTGTATGCACACACGTACACTGCACTTACACATACACACATACATGTACATATGCTACAACACTTACACACGAACATACACAATATATAAACCTAGTCGACTCTAGAATAACTCGACTAGTAGAATTGTTCAGCGTGTCGCTCACCTATCACGGTGCTCATCAGTTATTACAGAAAATTAACTCCAGAAAAAATCTATTATGACTAAGCGTGCGTTGGCCTTGGAATGCACTTTCGATCCTTTCATTGCCTCGAAAGTGCAATTGCACTCTTAGTGCGAAGCCGTCTCACCCCTCCGTTCGTTAAATTTCGGGGGTTTTAAAAAAAGCAACGAGGGCGTGCAAATATCGGGTTAGTGCAAAAGTTTTATCGGATTTTTTCTGGAGCTTATAATTGTCCCCAGACGCAGTTTAACATGTATGTAGATACGTTCTGGGCTTGTAGGGCGAATCCTGCTCCTGTTCGTTTTTTTTTTGTTGTTGTTAAAAAAGTGTTCATTGCTGTTAGAGACGGGGAATACCCAAAAAATAATCACAGACACGGCATCAGCCAAAATCCTCTTTTAGGACCTGTCTTAATTTTTGACAATTTCGCTGGCGAACCGTTCACCACTCATTAAATTCTGTAGGAGTTTTCCCGCATGATTGTCTGCTTCTCCTTCTACAGGCCTTACTTACCTGTTAGCAAAAAAAAACTCGCCAAGCCTGACGGCATGAATATGGCAGTCTCCGATTCCCGAGATCTGTAAAGGAAGCCACTACGTATTCATCAAATAAGTAGTGGTCTTTACTAATCATAGGAGTTATACCGCTTGTTGAGGTTATAGTTCGGTAAGGTTGTGGAAAAAGTGAAGTCGACGAAAAAATCCGACAGAACTGCACCACAACAAATCTGACAGAACGTTTGCACCAACCTAATACATATTTCCCTGATTTTATGTACTACTACATCTGTATATTTCTACTGAGAATATAATAGAAAAGCATAACATAAGACGAAACGATGCTTTGCGAGCGAAAAAAAAAGCTAATGTTTGGGAAAAAATATTAGCTTTTATGCTGTGCTATCATACGAAAGAAACAAAGTTCTGCAACTACAAGCCACTGTAGATTGTCGTATGTCCAACAGAAAGAAATTGGGCGTAGAACCGTGTCTGGAAATGGGGCGCGGTCGAGGTCTGCGGTCCGTACTCAAAAAAATGTGTAGCCCCCAGAACTATTTGTTAGTGGATATTTAAAAACTGAGAAAAATTATCTTAAGAATTCCAAACCCTCGCAAAAAATTACAGTGGATATAGAAATTACTGACCCTGTCTTGGACCCCTAGAACACTTTTCTGGTTAGCTGGTAGTCCTTATGTCTATATACATAGTGCCCCTGAATCATTTTTTGTCAGCAATGTCTAACAACACTAACATATTCAGCGGGCGGAAGCATATACGAAAGAATAGCAAACCTGCGTCCACGCTTCAATGGAAAAGCCTTCCGTTATATTTTTGTCGATGTTCATTTACATGCGTGACGCGAGAGTCATCAGGCTTCGAGTATCATCACCTTTGATAAAACCGAGCATGTTTATCATGTTTATAATACAAATAATAAAAAGCAATGTTATCTAGCAATTGATTTTTGTATTTCCCACAATGACCATCACTTTTGGTCTATCAGGTGCCAGGCAATGTCTTACCTGCGATACTAAGATGATTAACAGATTCTGGATCAGCTCGGTGCGTCGATTCCAGTGATATACGTGAAAGGCTCCAAAACACGCTATACACGAAGCCCAACCGACTGTGGTTTGTGTCAGTGGTTCCCACTTTATGAATATGGCGGTCATCTGTTACAACGTCAAGCTTGTTTCTGATGAGATACCAGTCATTCAGATCATCAAGTCTTCGGAACACAGCTTCCGATGGTTTCAAAATCCCTCACATGAGCAGTTGTTCTCGTCAACCCTATTCAGATTTTATCACTCCTTAAAACTCCTTAAAACGACTTTTGAGATCAGGAACTGCTTTTGAATAATTGTACTGAAGGAGTCAAGAAGGCGATGATAGAATGACTTAATCCACTCTCCAAATTTTCCCATTTTTTTCTGACTCGGATTCGCTACAGTGCTCAAAGAGGCACTTTTCAGGGCCACTGGCAAAGCTCTATTCAAAGATGGCTTTCTACCAAAAACTGTAGAATGAGGGAAATTTGTAGATACAAGGTCATGTACCAATGAGTCATCACATGTATCGAAAAATATCGTTGTTGCAATGATTTCACTTGCATAGGGATAAAGAGAATTATCCTGGTGGTATGCGGATTAACGAGTTTGAGGGACTGCAGGGAAAATTGCAAATTCAAATAATAACATCAAATATCGAAGCAAATTTAGCACTCTGCTTTCAGGAGGCTTTCAGGAAGTCATCATGAAATTGATATTGTTTGGAAGCCCTCTTGTACAGAGCTTATGGAATGAACAAAAATAAAGGCATGTAGTTCTCAAATCACATATTCTATCGAACAGGAACACTACGCGTTGCAACGACATAAACATGAACAAGTGCAGTGTACGGAGTTGAAGGCAAAAAGAAAAAAAAAGGAAATATATCAAGCCCTGAATGCACCAAATAGCGCTGACTCCTACTGTGCTTGTTCTTCCCCTCCCTCTCCCTCCCATCATTCCCCCCCCCCCCCCCCCCCCC